>OX463850.1:16733147-16933194 GCA_949825065.1 Odontocerum albicorne
ATATATATATATATATATATATATATATATATATATATATATATATATATATATATATATATATATATATATATATATATATATATAAAATGTATTAGTTATTGGACATTGTTTGCATATATGTTTATATAGATAACATATGCTAATATCAGATCTGGTAAAGTTTGGAAAACGTTTTTAGAATGTTAGGGTAAGTGTTATTTGTAACTTAAATCTATAAGGATTCCGTACTTTACCGCACTCTTTAATGCTACTTAAACTTGAATTATTTACACCAGCCGAGGAAAGCTTACACCTTCCACTTGAAATGTTAAGGAGTGCCTTGATATTGAAGTAGCGTGACAAAATTATCAATGAATGAGCACTAAGATATTCTCAATATTTATGTTAAGGTATATACGATATTATATAAAAATATCATGAAAAACGTTTGTTGTTAAGTTTTCAAGATATTTTATAGAAAATGGAAATTGTTGCTATATATGTTACGAGTATAAATAAGTATTTGTTTTTTTTATTTCTATTTCATCGTGTGTCGATATTCGAAATGATGATTTGTGTTCTCAAAAAATGCTCACTTTGAGAAACGCTGAAACAACGATGAAAATGGTTTATCAAAGGCTTCAGCTTTAACGTTGTAGAGCTCCTTATTAAAGCATTTCGCCAAAAGAGAGCCTCGAGATAAACAGTAGAAACACGTGTCGTGGGAACAAATGTGATTAGTGGAATGATGAAGTATTTTTTACTGAATATTCCCAATAAAATAGCGTAACATATAATTCATTTGAAAAAATATATCTATTTTTTTGTTTTTTTTTAATAGGCAATCCACTTATACTAGAATGATATATGTAACCTATCAAAGCCAAAAATGCTATTTGTAAAAGTCAATATAATAAATAAAATAAAAAAAAAAAGAAAAGAAAAAATTTATTTTAAATAATTTGAAAAAACCCAGCAGAGGAATATCAAGGAAAGTATGGTTGGATCCAGAAAATTATATTTCTAAAAAAGGAAATGTCGAAAGTCAGAAAGAGAAATCGCAGGAGATGTATGGGAATGTGTATAGATGTAGTTTTAAAAGTGTGTGTCACAATATGAGTTTCATTGTCTGTTCTCTCTGCCAACCCCGTCAGGGAAAAGGCGCAATGGCATGCACGAGTATGTATGTATGCATTTCCAACATAAAAATATGTATTGACATATGTTAACATACGAGTATATACGTAAAAGAGAGACAATGCACAAACATGTTTTTTGGTGCGTTTGATCTATCGACAAAGCATATATTAATCCTACTCGTATATGCGCAAAAAATGTCATTGCAGTTAGATGGATGTTTCACAGTTAAATTACGTTTTAGGTTATTTTCGTTCTATTCATAGACCCAATTCACAAAACAATTTTTTTGGTGCATTTGATGTATCGAAAAAACATAGATCAATTCTACTCGTGTATGCGCAAAAATATCGATGCCGTTAGATAGATGTTTCATAGTTGAATTACGTCTTAGTTTATTTTCGTTCTATTCAAGCCCATTCGAAGCGGTGAAATATTTCTAAAAAGTTATGAAATATAATAAAAATTAAATTTACATTAACTATGTATTGTTCCATTTCACATAAGTAAGTTTCCGCTTCCTTCTGTCAAATTTCGATGCCGACTTTGGATATAGAAATTATAGAAAAAAATAAAGATAAAGTAGGTAGTAAATATTTAATGGAGTATTTTTTTCACCTTCGAGTCGTTTCAAACAAATTTGTTTGATGTGCCGGCAAGGTTACACCTACCCTCCCGTCCTTTATTTTGAATATACCGACTCACCCTGTTGAGTTTGTGATGTGAATGTCTGAACGTAAGAAAATGGGAAACTTCGAAGGTTGTACGTGTAACGTGATATGTTTTTGATAAATATATCACATAGGGGTTGCGCCTAATTTAGAAATGGGGAATCGAGCTTACGTGAGCTAAGATCGACTAAAATATATTGTATCCAAATACATACAGCTCAGCTCCTTTACAGTTGACGTTGATTATATTTAAATTCACTAACGATATTTACTTGGAATGGTTAATGGATTCGAAGGTTCTTCCTTACTGATTAGTATCGGAGACATTTAGAATTTCATTTGGTATATTTGAAATGTATGTTTTTTGAAATTTCAGGTACTGTTTACTTGAATCATTTCTATATAAATTAATAAGTAAAATTTCTATATAAATTATGAAAGAAGGCTGAACGAAGATATCAGAAATGAGTAAAATGAATGTTTCAAGTAAATTAAGAAAGGAACTTTAAGATGGTTTGGACATGTGGAGAAAATCAATGATGAAATAATGAATAAGTGATTATATAAGTCAGAAGTGCAAGTTGTCCGTGAAAGAGGTAGATCTAGACAAATATAGCTAAAGTAAGCTGATAAGTGTGAATAGTAGAAGAAGATGTGCATGACGAAATGTATGACTGTGAAAGAGACGTGCTTGAATATAAAAGTTAAGATATCTATTCTCTCTACCTACCTCGCAAAGGGTACTTCATGATGATTTGCATATATATATGCTATATAAATGCTATAATAAAACAGATAAAAACAAAATAAATTTTAAAACACATTACTTAACAAAAATGCAAAAAAATATGAAATTTATAGCATAATCGAATCGGAAATACATTTATCTACAAGACAGGAACCATATATGATACACATATATTACATGAAAGATAAAAAAATGTAATTTTTAATTAAAAGCTGTATTAAATTCATCAAGATAAATTAAAAAGCAGTACAAAAATCAACGTTAAGAAATCTGAAATATTCCGGATTTCAGCTTCCCTTTGGATGAATCTGAAATGTCCACATCACTCATGTGTCCCGTATTGCCTTCATACTCGTATATTTGTATCGTATCGATGTTCATATTGCGTTACATTTAAGAAAATTTAACCTTTCTTTAAATTTCAAGTTATTTTTTTTCGTAAAATAGTTTCTCAAATATTCAGGATAACTGGTACTTAAACAGCTATATATACTGAAGGAGGGGATTAAGGGGACGAAAATAATTAAGAAGGTATATTAATGTAATGCAATTATTTTAAACCGTCAAGACAGTTGAAAAATATTGATATGTAATGAATATTTTTTTAAACTAAGTTAAATATCGAACTCCTTCCATATAAACCAGTGGTCACATGTTTCATTATGTTTTCCCCCTAGTATTTATCGCCAAAAGTAATATTTTTTTACTTAATTTATTTTAATTTTTAACCAATTTAATTTTTAATTTTTAACCAACTTAATTTATTTTAATTTTTAACCAATTTAATTTTTAACCATAAGTTGTAATTTATTTATGATCCATGTGGCGTAAATTTATTCTCTTTTTCAAACGCCAGTTAAGCATTTAACGTGTTTAATTATTAACAAATAAATTAAAAAAAAATATTTAGTGTCCATAAAATATATTACAGTAACAACTCAAAAACAAAAAAAAATAACGCAACATCTCCCAAAAAAATTATACGCAACATCTAAAAAAATCTTACAATTTAGGATACATTTATCTTTCTAAATATGATGCGTAAACATATATGATACTAATATAAAGCACAACATGGAAAGGAAAAATGTAATATAGCACAATCAACAAAATAAGACTAAAAGAAGACCTGTAATGTAACAAAATTAAAATTAAATCTTTCTGAAGGGGATATTATAATGTTTATCACAAAAAGGTGTTTATACTCGTATTATGCAAATAGTTTTTTTTAAACTCTAGTTAGTAAAATTTGTATCTTTTCAGTTTTTATCTCATGTTGTAAACGATACGAAAGTCACAATTCATTTAATAATGTGAGATGAACAATTGAAACTTAAAATTGGTGCAATAAGTTTTTATACATAAGTTAATTTATTTTTTAGTAGTTTGTAGTTGTACAAAATAAATAAGTTATATAATTAAAGATAAATTTCTCCTCATATTTTGAAGGGATTTTTGCATTTGAATAAGTGTCGAGTAACATTAAGTGGAAGTTGAACCCCTTAAGTATTTTATATAGAATCCCGTAAGGTTTCCGGTAACCAGACTGCTCCAGAGGGTGCTATCCATGGTGTTGAGATTAATTCCATCCCCTCGTATATCAGCCAAGAACTAGCTGAGTTTAATCTAATCAGGGTATCGATCTTTCGTATGGTTTCGACCTTTCAAAGTTTTGACAAGGGTTAGAGAGGAAAAGTTCTTTGCATATTTGAATATAAAAAATCTTCGATACAAAACATGAGATTTGCAGTTTTTATGCATATTTTATCGAAAAATCTACAAAAAAAAAAGAAATAATTTGCAGTCACAACTTTAATTGGCTTCAATTAGTATTTTATATCTAAACACATCCCGTATTTCTAAATATATATTATTAATTACTAAAAAATGATAAGCTTAATACCCCGCTTAGAAAAGACCATGGAAATAATGAAACATTTCTGCAAGTGAGAATATTTTGCATTTACGACATTCTTCTTGCTGGGAGACTGCTTTAATTAACTGAGCTATTGTAGTCTATTATCTCACCTCCAATCTTCAAGTAATCGATAGTTGCATTTTGATTATAGGATTTTGTCTTGTATGCGGTTGCATGCACCAAAAAGTTAATTAGAGCAGTTTTCCGGCGAGTAGAAGAATGCCGCCTGCAGAGTTATTTTTTGAGTAGTTTGTCCTTAAAACGTTATTTTCTTTGTCATGTACATCGCATTGTAGTTTACCACTCTTTTTATTTTATTGTTATTTTCATGTGTATGCCATCAGACTCCGGCAACAGTTACAGGCTACCGTTAGACTCTCAACCTCGTTGGCTTGCTTCACACATCATAGAAAAAAAATTAACATCTCTGTTGAATGATGAAATTTTTCTCATGTCTCCTTTTTCTTGTTCTTTCCCATCTTCATTCTCATTTCCCAGCCTTTCGTGTAATTAGTAATATTTTTTTTAATGCTTCATGTTTAATATAATAACTTTATACTCAGCAATCGGAACGAATCTGCATAATTTTTGTCTGGTCAGTCGGAAGAAATTACCGTATGGCAAATAAACTTGCCTCTTGTATACGTTACGTAAAGCGTCCACATTAATAAAGGTACATGCTTAATAAAAGAGTACTATTAACGTGCTTAAAAGCTTAAAAAAATATGTAAAGATTTGAATTTTACCATATTTGATGGTTAAATATTCTTAAAATTCGGTAAGATAACAATTTTCTTGAATAAACGTATTAAACGAAATTAAAAAAATATATTTGATTTTTCTTCATAATTAAAAATCTTATTTTGAATAATAAATATCAATTGAAAATAAATAAAATATTAATTCTTAAAAAATATTTAAAAGGGTGTATTTAAAAAAAAAATATTTTCGGATATATATTATGTTATTGTATAATTTGAAAGTATTAATCAATGTATCGGTATATTTTTAATATTATTTAGAATATTTGGAAAAAGTTATCTATCGGTTTCTTTTTACAAGCGAAAAATACCATAAGAATTTTTTCTTGTTCAAATTTGAAAACCTTTGTAAAATATTTTGATAAAGGGAGGAAGATTTTCAGGCAATTACGCTGAAAAAACAAATAACTGCACAAAGAAATTGGTAGAGCTTCTTTTTTGTTGAAATTTCCTGCCCAGGTAAATATTTTGGTCATTATTTTAAGAAAATTTTCAACGTATTCTCCAGCATCCTTTTTACCTTTAGGGGTTGTTATAAAAAATGTTATTTAGTTTTAAAGGATTGTAGCATCCACGAATCATCTTAAATCAAAATAAAAAAAATTTGAAAATCATGTAATTTAAAAAAAATGTCAATAAATACCTTGAAATAATGATAATTGTAGTTGCAATGAGTAGAGAACCTTATGGGTTTAATAATGCAGGAAAATTATGAAAGTTTTTTTATACTTTTTTTTATTTTGTTGCTTATATTTAATTTTTATGTTTTCGATTGAATCTAGGCATTTTTTTTCTTTCAGTGTTTTACACTAGAAATTGATGATTTCACCCACCGTATATGTTCTGATTAGTTTTTTTTTGTGATTGTAGATATTTTACCTTTTTTTAAATTCGTATTATTTTATATTTTATATCGTCGGGTTTCTGTCACAGATTTATATTTAATTTTTTACTATTTCTGAGATATTTCAACTTAAAAAACCTGAAATTCATTCTACTGTATATCCTTCAAAAGTATGTTTTTGAATGTACGAAAATAGTATTTCCAGTTAAAATATCAATTCTTATTTTTTACAAAACATGATATTAACAATTTTATAATAGTAAAAAAAATTCAAAATAGTGCGAAATTTGATACCAAACAATTTGTGTTGGAAATTCGGCAATATATTTTCAATAAATAAAAAAATTTAATTACTCAACTAGTTTTTATGAATGTAATGCATTTTAATGTGGTTACAATCTGGCTTTTTTATTTCAATTTATGGTTCCGTTGTATTACAACTTATGATCTGACAAAAATAAGTTGTTTGAAGAAAAATTTCAATGTATAAAATTTGTTTTATGTTTTGGTAATGTTTATTATTCTGCGTTGATACCGAAGGCAAAACAAACTTTCGCAATATAACTGATATTACATGATACGAACTATCAAACCTTATGGTGGAATATTTTAAGAACTTTTCGAGAAGTCGGCGAGGAGGAATTTTTCATATTCTTTTTGCGTTGTTTCACAACAACGTCTACTTTTTGAAACATATTTCTGTGTCATTTCATTTATTGTTTTCAATAGCGAGTTCCTCGTGAACTCTTATTTTTATTAAAAATCTTATTTGTTTTTGTAATAAAAACTTGGTCACATAAATAAACGCAACAAATAAAGACTTTTATTTAGAATAAAAATTAGAGAACATTTTAATTAAAAAAAGACTAACACATTAGAACTAGTATTTCGAATATGTTAAAGAGCGTGGCCGGGAGACACTACTGTGTTCGACTCCAGTAATCATTCCTTTTTATTTCGAACCATTAGAGTAGGCATAAAACTCACGATTCGTCATTGCACTAGTTGATAATACTACCGCACGTGAAGAGGCCACAACACTTCTACACGTACTTTGCAAGTGCGAGATTGTTACTAAATAATTTTTTTTTCGCGTTCAGGTTTCACTTCCATATATCAACGTCGGTGCTAAAATATTGTTGCGTATTATCATATTAGCAGATTTTAATACTGTTGGGTTCAAGTATATATGTTTTAGATTCCCATTGACTTTGTTTCCTATTGCTTCCGGTCATTCAATATCCCTCATAACTCTTCCACTATCTGAGAAAATACTATCAAAATAGTAGAATTTACATCTACATGCCGTAATACGGCAAAAATATATATGATAACAATGATATTATAATGTTTGTGTATTTTTATCTCCACCCACTAAAAAATAACATTTTAATAAAATTTTGTAACCTTTAAAAATAAATATTTCCCTTTTTACTGCCCACAAGTTCAAATGTTCACTTCAAAGATTTTTTAACAAAATATTAAAAAAAAAAAACCAAGTGGTTACCGTCAATCTACCTCCTCTGTTGGAATACTTAAGTGCCCTTATCTATTTTTCTCGTGTGTTCCAAATTTAGTCATCACATGTGCTTCAACCAAAACATGCACCTGGTTTATTTGAAGATGTTCAAATAATTTAGTAGGGATACCCAATCGACGTGTTGATGCACGTTTTCATATTTATTAACTGTTTGCAGCAAACTTAAATAAATTTATTCTCTGTTTTGAAATGTCATCACTTTTCTTATAGAATCATCTGCATGTGACAAGAGTATTAACAACTTTTTTTTAACATGCTTATTTCATTTTTCTCATTCTCTTTGTTAAGTTCTTTTATGTCAATACCGCCAGACTCTCCGACTTAAGACTTGGTTCTCAATACCGATTAACAAAAAATTCATTCATATATTATAAACAAATATCACGAACAAAAAAACTGACATTTTTAAAAATTTATTTGATTGTGCGGCTTTATTACACTTTCCTCAACCCATCATATTTTCACTTATTTGGTGACACTCCACACATATGTTAAGTGTATATATTTTGTTTTGCTAAAGTTTTGTTTTCATTCTCAATTTATATTTGATTCTACTATTTTATAAATTGTTCTATTGTGTTGAAATGGTTTTAACTATTAGACAACTAACGAAAGGTTGTTTCTCGTTATCGAGTATGATTGTCAGCCATATTGTGGATAGAGGACCCTTTTGCTGGAATAAATTAGTGTGTGCAAGCTGTTGCACTTCGGGGAACACAAAGTCTTGACAGATCAAACCCAAATTTCCGATGATAAGGTAATTCAATTTCCAAGACGATCAACAGGTTTAGTCTGTAACAATTTTTCGTCAGGCAGAGTTTATTTTTATATAGCGCTATTTTTGTTCTGCTTAATAGCGCTTTTATGATTTACGATAAACAGCATTTAAGCTGCAGAAAAATATATATTCAAAAATAAAATGGTTTCTGAGTAAAATCAGTCTGGTAGTGAAATCGTCAGAAATCGAATCAGGGGCACCCAGTTGCTTAGTTTGATTGCTAATTGTTAGACCACGGTCGCCGACGATCAATTAGCGATAAACCATCAATAATAGCTTAAGTAAACCAAAAATTTAAGTATGTCTAGAAAATGTTTTTTTTCTTCAATCATTGTCATTATTGTTTTATGTCTAACAATCATATTGAAAACGTAATGACAGCTGTCAAATGTCTAATAATCATATTGAAAACATAATGACTGCTGTCAAATAATATCGGAAAAATAAAGATGTTCTAAAACATATTTCAATATAGAATGCCTTGCTTTACTAATCATTTATACAATTAAATTCCATACCAATATGATATTTAAAAATACATCAATCCAAAATTTGAAAAACTCTTTTTTCAAAATATACGAGTATTTCAGGGCATCTCTATTTTTCCAATATGACAGATGTCACTTCTTGACACTATGGCCGATGCATAATTGATGAGAATTATTTATGTTGAATAACTCTCATGAAAGCCAAAAAAATCCTGTTTTAATTTAAATGAATTAATTTATTATTACCAAACATGTGTATTTTTTGGTACACCTCTATACTCGTATTATGATCAATGTCACATTTCAGAGGTTTTATTTCTCGTATTTGCACCTTAAATTATGATATATAAGATCTTTTCACCTAAATCTTATGATTGAGCATATTATATTCTGTTTAATTACAGACTTAATTATTGGATTTTTTATGTAAATTTATAACCCTTTATGCTTTGTACCATTCTGCACACTAATTGGAATAAAATCATGATTATTATTTAGACACGTTGAAAACACCTGCCTTATATGATGCTTCATGTGGGGTTTTTACTCAACAGTAAATATTCAATTTCAAATATATTCTTAAGAAATGAAGTGCCCCAACTAAAGAAATTTCAAGTGCTGCAGTGTTGAAAAAATGTCAACGTCTTGTCGTTAGTTTTTTTTTGTTTTAAAATTAAATTAGGTTCAACTTTTCAAAATTTCTTATCTTTCATTAAAAGTAACTCTAAATTGGCATAATACTCGTACATACATACAAACCATCAGACAGTGCCAGACTATATTATCAAGACACACACATATTTCACCTCTTTCAAGACTATACATCTTCTCTTACAGCTTCACGATATTTTTTACTCTTACTTTTCCTCCTTTCAAAATGTAATTGACTTAATCCAACATTTTCCAAATAAAATTCACTTCGTCTTCCTGTACTACGCCTTCCACTCACATTTGCACTGTATATTTGTTTAGTAAGTCTTTCTTTATTCATTCGTTCTACGTGTCCAAACCATCTCAGAGGACTTTTTTCGTCCAAGTTAACATATCGACCTTAAATTCACACTCATCCCTAATCAATTCGTTCTTAATTATGCCAAATATTTTCACCCTATGTATTCTTCAGCATTTGTTCGGTTCTTTTCAGTTTTTTCTACGTCCACGTTTCCCTCCCGTACTTCAAAGATGGTACTAAAATACTCTTGTGAACATCATCTTTATTTAAATTATATTTATTGACATAGTATGTTTTCCAAAAGAGCTGGCATAATTTTAATCCTTCAACTTAGTTATGATAAATTGGTTTGTTTTAAATTATTAAAGGTATGATATATGTTTTTTTAATGATTAATTATTACAAATATAGATTTCAATACAAATAAATTGCCAAACTCCCTCACAGTGTTTCGGCAATTTAATAAGGATTATTTGGCTTTTTGGCAAAAACATGAAACTTCAGGTTTCTGGTTTGATTCCCGGTGGTAAATAAATAAGTCTATTATTTCACATTCAAAGAATAACATAGGGGAATTTATCTACAAATCATCATATGAACCCAAGTATTGTTTTTGAATTTTGTTCAATTCTAATACTCAAACTTTCCAAATTTCCCTTTCTTTACATTTGATTTAATTCGTACGTGTTAAGACATGGAATTATATTTTATTACTTCTTTAATTTTTTTGTAAAATCCTTAAAATATAATGAAGTCCTTTCAATTTTTAACTTTTCTGTTACAATAACTTCTTAAGAGACGAATGGAAAATACCGTTTGTTTACGTTTGATTTGAATTTATATATACTATTTGAGTTTCAGCGAAAACGATTTCTGTGAAAAACTCGTTACTGACTTCTGAATCTCTCCAAGTTCTTAAACAACATATTAACTTTGAAATAATGAAAGTTTGTGATAATAAACAACTAAAAGTATCGTGATTTGCTGAAATTAATAGCAAATGACTTTAACCTCTATTTATATTTAATTTTGAACGCCAATTTCATAAACTTAATTGATTCATCATTATCATTTCTGGTATCAAAGTTCTTTGAAGTCTTGAACCTGATGAACCAACCCTCTGGAGCTTCTTCTGTCCCTCTCAATTTACCTTTGTTGAGTAATTCTCAAGTTAACCCAATCTTTTTTGAACCAATACATTATTAACATAAATAAAAATCAAACTTTTTACCCCTCTGAGTGTGAAATAGTAGTTTCATAAAAGTAAGATTTTGTCATACGAGTATATGTTGTCATGCTATACTTAACAGCACTTTACATTATCTCCGTCGAAGTGATTTTTAGATTTTCAAATTATAATGTAAAACTTTATTGTCTTTTGAAAACATTAATAATCTCATAAAGTACTTTTCTTTAAGTTTGTTGGCGTAATGTTGCATATATAAACAATTTTTAGTAAAGATAAAATATTTTAAATTTTTTATAAGAAAAGTGAAATTTTTGAGGTATTGTTTTGTAGTAGTATTAACTCAAGAACGATTTTAATTTTACTAAAAACTCATTTAAAAAAAAAATTGTTTACACGGAGATATGTTTATGGCAACTCGGATGTAATACAGTTGATAAAACACCTCTTTTTCAATCTGGGAGTTGTATGTATATTTTTCTGTTTTGCTTTTTGTTTTGATTTTTTATTCTTATGATTGTGTGCGGTATAGTGTGGGATGAATAATGTTGGTCTTTCTGGAGTGATGATGTGCGAGGAGTTGAATTTCGCAAGATGTTTCCAGTTGTAGTTGAGTGTCACTGTTAGGTTGATGAGAGCGTGCAACGGGGTTTTGTTTTTGTGTAATCAAAAATCGGAAAGAAGTATCGATTTATTTTTTTCATGCTAAATACCCTCAGTGAGATACAGGCAAAAACCTAGTTTACTGGGGATACGACAAATGAAAGGCAACAAACCCAGATCCATTAAAATTGTATGTCCAAATCAAATTATCTGTTGTTTTTCTCAAATTGTGTATATTTCTTGTCATGTGTAATAATAAACAAATAAATATGTTGGACTCTCGTTGGTGTCCAGATTTTTAATAAAAGAGTTTCAGCCTATTATACACTTAAGGCTCGTTTAATAAATTACTAGTCGGTTGGAAGGGACTGCATATGGCAAAAAAGTCGTCAGCTTGTACTGTAATCAACAAACGTTTGATAATTTAAACAACGTTTAATATAGTATTTTTATTAATATTTAAAGCCGTTTTGATCTGCCATAACATTCAATAAAAAGCATAACTTTTATTTTACAAAAGGCGAATAAAAATAAATAAGAAATAAAAAAATTGTCGTCAAAAGTTTTCGCTCTTAATTGACCCTTCTGATTGAGATGAACTCCCAAGAGATGGAAAGGGCCGGCCCCGAGCATCCCTGATGTTTATCGGCTTAGACCTTTGTGTAAAAAATCACAGAAAAACATAAAAAAATACCTCAAGAAAGATATTATTAAATCTGCAATCAAGGAAGGAAATAATACCCAAAAATATATTTGAAGGGAAAAGAAAGTAAATTGAAAAGATAATATTTAAGCAATCACAAAGAAATAATATTTATGAATTAAACAATTAAAATCGATTACAAATATATCATGAATTTATCATGAATTGAGTTAAACAGAGTGATTATATTGCGAGCTGTCTTAAAAAGCTGGTTTTAAAAATTACCTTGTGGTTTATTTACTTGTGACGCTTTGTTAAATTTAACTCATGATTGTTTATAGTAATAATATTCATTTTAACGACAAAATTTGAAAAACTTATAGACGGTTAGACCAAATAGAGACGTATAAATAGACAGTTAAACCAAATAGTCATAAGAGTCTTACTTACTTCTACCACTTCTATACCCTATCAATAGTCTTTTAACTCCTGTTAAAAACCATATAATCTCAAATATATTTTGTTCGGTTCAATTTCATTTTTACCATAAAATAATGTCATTTATTTGTTCTACGATAACTAGAAATTTACTGAGCAGAGGTTGAGGCTTTAAAAAATAGCTTAAGAGTTTTTTTTCAACCAGTTTCAACCAATATACTCGTATACACCAATGAGATGCATGGTCGCGTGGTAACATATTGTACTTCCACGCGGAAAGTTGCCGGATCGAATCCCGCGCGTTCACTCCCCTCGAATGGTAGGTATTTTTCCACCTAGTATTCGGGGGTATAAGGATACCTATGACTTCAGTCATATCTATTCTTAAATGAAAAAAAAACATTCCGGTGCTCTCTGATCGGCTCACTTTAGGTGTGCCATCAGATCCAGTACAGTGAAATGGCGGTGAGTTTGCTGCTAAGCAACGGCTCACTCACTTAAGAAACCAAGAACCTGGTTTTAAACTTAACCTGTATTTGTTTAGACTCAATTACGAACTTCATTTTATGAATTAAAAAACAATGCGTTCTTGAGATATGTTATTGCGAAACACCTCTAAATAAGTTTTTCCAAATAATGAGTTTCAGATAAGGCTCAGCGTCCCAATGTGCTTTTTTTATAGTTTGTTTGATAATAACTCTTGAGTAAAATTTGTCACATCGATTAAATTAACATATTTTCAATACAGAAAAAAAAGTTATAAATATCCTAAGAATTATATATTGATTTGAATACATTTATGGATTATTAATTTAGTTCTCAAGAATACAAGTAACCAACTACGTTCTCAGCAAATATTGCACGCCACAAAAACCTCTTAATATTCCTTGTGTCATCCAAAAATACTTATCGCGTTTTTACACGCGTTGTTATATTTGATTTAGTGTATTCATCGATCAATAACCTTTTTCGAACCTGAACGATGGTTTGTGAATCTATTTTTATTGTCACGCCATTAAATCATCCTGACATTTATCGAATATTAAGTCGATTCGTAGGAATGTGAGAATATAATATTTCAAGTGAGGTGATTCATGTTAAAAAAATCCGAAATGCTTGCAAAATGTTTCCTTAAAAAGGGGAAAAAGTTACGAATAGTCAGTATTAATTATCAAAGGTGTCTTTAAATGTCATGAATATTTTTATTGTTTCATGCAGGTACAGAGTCAGATAGGTTTTTCTTTATTTGTAAACGCATCTTAAGTTGTGAATGAAAGTACATTTTCATTTGTACAGGGATTTTAAATTATGGATGGATATTTATTTTCATTTGTGTAAGCATCTTTAGTTGTAAAGGCAGTTTCGTCGTCTTGCATACATGCCCTTCAATAGACGAATTATACTTTATCATCTCCCATACAAGCGCATTAAAATCTTGTTCCTATATTTTGTAAAATAGTCTTCGAGTAAAAATATTCAGTTTTTTCCTTTTTTTGTGTTTTTTCTCTTACAGTCGGATATATAGATTTTTTCATCCAAAACACAGATCTCTCCAGATTTAGAGTATAAGACACTGTTCCACTATATGATCGACAGTCTGGACCATTCAACATAAAAATAACAAGGAATCTATGAAACCCAATGTATAAAATGCACTGCGATTATGGCCTCACCAAAGAAGACTCAAAATACACCACCATCTTCGTGGCAGAGCAAATTCTTAGATAATCACTAAAAGATGAGATTTTTGACAAGGAGATCGTTTCCACAGCTGCCGGCAGCTACGAGTATCTGGTGAATTCCTCGAGGCCTTATTGGAATGAAAAAAATACAATTTTTATCGTACATTTTCCATGGACGGAAATAAATGATGTACTGTTGGAAACGTATTATAGCCTGTTCAGTGTGTACCAATTGTTTTACTAACGAGATACTCAGAAGATCCATTGTGAGGTATGAGAATATAGTCATTCTTCACTGACTTGAATATAAAAGACAACTATTTTATTTTGATGCTGGTTTTGTGTAATGCTTTTGATGCAATTAATCTTGTC
The DNA here is from genome assembly GCA_949825065.1 of Odontocerum albicorne. Classification (NCBI taxonomy): domain Eukaryota; kingdom Metazoa; phylum Arthropoda; class Insecta; order Trichoptera; family Odontoceridae; genus Odontocerum; species Odontocerum albicorne. The sequence goes on from OX463850.1 coordinate 16,747,891, forward strand.
AGTTAAATTATCTCAGAAGTTCCCAGCGAAGCCGAAAAGCTTCTGAAATAAGTGGATAATATTTATCATTACCGTTTCTGTCTAAATCATCAATCACGCCAAGTATCTTCAATTAAAGGCAACACTTCCATCAATCAGGACCTGGCCCTATCATTTGGTCAAGTAACATATATGTATGTTGGAACTCCTTTTCAGCACAGCAATTACGTTCATGACCACTATTGGTAAGAGATACCCTTAATTCCATGTTTACTTTGCATGTAGACTTTATCCGTAGTTTATTCAGAATTCTCAGAGCGGGCCAGGACAAGTGATTTCCATTGATGTAACATATATGAAGGTTTGAATTATTTAAAAAAAAAATATTGAAAAAAATGTATTAAAAATACACAAATTATGTCGTTTGAATTGAATTTAAATTTATTAAATAATAAGTAATTGGAATAATTGAAATTGGCGCAAGAATCGTAAATGCTTTAAAGCACGTACATAAAATCTTGCAAAATTTGTACCTAAAAAAACGGTTTCCAAAACTCTTATCAATTTCGAGTTTTTTTAATCACTTTTTTAAAATATCATACTTTTTCAGTTTTGGTAGTAATATTGTATTACATAATAATGTGCTAGTGGCAACTTTGACGTATGAAAGAGAAGTCTGGATATTGAAAGGGAATGATAAGAAAATCATAAATAAGGAGAAATGCGCGCTTTGCGTTAAATATCTGGTATTACAATTTATGATATAGTAAGAAATGAGCGGATAAATAATAACTGTTTGTTATAGATAGATGTTATGAGTGTAATTGAGAACAGAATTTTAAGATGATTTGAATTTATTGAGAGATTGAGTTTCAAAAACAAATGTTTATATGAGTCTGAAACTGATGGAGTGTGAGGAAGCGGTACACCGATAAAATAGCCCAGGGAGATAATTTGGTAAATTTTAATTTAAGGAAAAGTAAAGAAATATGAGAAACAGGAGAGTATGTATGACGGAATGTATAACTGTGGACGATGCGAGAGCTGTGTGCATGAATTGAAAGGCGTGGAGATCTGTCCTCTCTGACAACTCCAAAAGGGACATGACATAATGGTTACGTATGTAAACAATGAATTATATTATGTTTTTTTTTTGTATATGGTGCAACCTGGTGGGCTAATCATCATTTGGAAACTTCTTCCAACCCTCCAGAAATGTGTTAAAATACCTCATGTGAAAATTTAGACTGATTTTATTATGAATTGCATCGGAAATAAAAACCGATACCCTTGGGTTAGAAGTCTAGCATTCGTTAAACGAATGTTAAGACTTCTAGCCCAAGGGCGCGGCAAGGGGCAAGGGCACTAGACGTTGGTTGTGGGAAGGACAACTAAGAACCGAAGGGTCTTCATTTGCACTTCTTAAATTTAGATTTACATAAAAATACTCTGAAATGAAAACAAATTGAGTTTGTGTATATTCTGAATCAATAATTCATATTTTCTAAAAGTTGGTATACAAGCTTTTAATCTCCGGAGATTTTTTTTATCCAGAAGTAGCAAAACAGTTTTGCTATAGATTTTACGAGCTACCTAAACAGCACCCGCAAATATATTATGCATGCAGACAGTGCAGAAATGTTTCGATGCACTGTTTTACGAAGGCTTGTTTCGAATGCATTGAATAAAGCTCCATTATTCAAGTGGGAAAAGATTCCTATCTTCGACCCTTGGATAATGTTGCAGCATTAAACGAGTCTGATACAGCCAGTCTGCTCAAAAGTACGAGAATTTCAAGTATACCCATTTTGATTGCATGTTCACTACTTTAGATGATTGATATATAAGTTTTATACAGCAATATTATCAACTGGATTTTTTTTAAAGTTTTATTTTCAATTGAAAATATTTTGTTTTAAAATTACTATGTATCTTGATTATATCGAGATAAATCATTATGAAGAATATCTATTGTACTAAGGATTAATAAACTGGCTTTCTCAAATTTGCATAAATCTTACCTAAGTTTATAGATGTCTGAAGTATTATATGAAAAAAATTAAAATAAGTTATTTTATGAATAAAGATACAAAATATATGATATGTAAAAATTCATTACTAAAAGCCAATTAAATGTTTTTTTATGTTTCAACCATTGAATGAAAATAAACTTAATTTTTGAAATATCAAATGTGAATTAAATGATTGGGATTAAAAAATGCAAAGGGTGAAAATTAAACACTGTTAATGATGTAATGTTTACAAGGAGTATAAAAATATCCTAACGAAACATGTCACTTTTGTGTCAAAACATGTCACTGTCACTTTCACTCATATTTTATTTCACATTTGATACGCATTTTACCCGATTACTTAAAATAAAATGCATAGTATAATTTGATAAAATTATAAAAATGATAACAACAGGTAAAATGATTACTCATGCTTCCCCTGTAAAGTGGCTCAGGCCTACAAAGTTCGCTCAACAACTTAGTCTTAAAATTATCCACTGAGATATGAAAAATATCATTATTTATAAAAAAATCCTTCAACAAAGTTATTCCGTGTGTGAAAGGTAGTACTTTTAATAGCTCAGTTCATGAATACATCAATTAACTCCAATGTAATTCATGATGACATCAATGTGGTATAGCCAGGTATATTAAAAAAACGTCAATCAACAATCTCGTGCCTTGCTTAGTTAAAATCCCATGGTTTCATTGATTTCCTTTATATTCATGTAGAATGGTTTATAATATCATTCATATTGCAGAGGAAAGTTCTTTGTATAAATTCCCGCAAGGATTGGAGGATATACATTGGCTGCTCCTTAAGGTATGTATACCACAGATAAGAAACCTGAACATGTGATTCAGAGAGAAATTATACGAGATGAGAAGAATTTATCGAGTTATAATAATTTTTTAAATAATTTCTAATCCCAGTTACTGATTAAAAACCATATTTACTGTATAAAAAGGCTTGTTATAATGAGCCTCTTTTTGTGAGATTCGGAGTACCCCAAGGCAGTGTTCTGGGACCTATATTGTTCTTGATATATGTCAATCAGTTGTGTAATCTTTCTATCAGATGTAATATTATTACTTTTGCGGACGACACGGTTCTTCTGTTCGAGGGCTGAACATGGGATGATGTATTTTCAAAGGCTAACGAAGAATTACGTGTAGTTAGAGAATTGATGGACTCAAATTTATTGACTCTAAATTTCCAAAAAACTAAATACATCACATTTAGCATATTTATAAGAACTCAAGCACCTTCAAATAAATACATAACACTGCACACTTGTTCACCCATGGCTGACTGTAGTTGTGTTTCTTTGGAAAGTGTTGATAATATAAAGTACTCTGGAGTTTATGTTGATCAGTTCCTTCGTTGGAAGGTCCATATTAACACTTTGAGTACAACAATCAGAAAACTAGGATACATATTCCGTATGATTCGAAATGTGCTCAGTGAAAATATTCTTAAAAGTATATACTTCGCCTTATGTCAGTCAGCACTTTCCTACGGTATATCAGTTGGGGGGGGGGGGGGGGGAGATGCACCTTAACCCTAAAACACATATTGCAAGTTTCCCAAAAATTGATTGTGAAAATAATTAATAAACTTCCTGCCCGGTATCCCAAGGCGTACTTTTCAAATAGTTTCGGGTCCTGAACATAGCCAATTTGCATCTCAAATCCATTCTCCGGCACTACCATCGAGAGGAAGGGAAGATGTAGACTCAGCAGAGACACATGACACGCATGCCAACTAATGAAATGTTCACTATTTCTAGAGTTGAAACCTCTTTTGCCCAAAGGCAATATGCTTATTTGGCTCCCATGACATACAATGGCGTGCCGAATTCAATAAAGGTAAAGGGAGGAAAACCATTTAGACAGTCGATCGGAGCGTGGTTGTTATTGCGACAGGATTTTGATTACTTGTGCTTTCAGGATGAATGACGTGTGGAAAAGATTTGTGTGGGTTTCTTCTTGTTGTTTTAATTTTTGTTGTTTTGTATTTGTGTTCTTGTATATCAAATGTTAAATAAATAAATTAACTAAAATATAAATTCAATGAGACCGTTTACCGAAAACCCAAAAACAAAGTCAAAAATCCTATAACAAACACAAAAATGGAGTCGGCTATGATTAATATATGTACAACTTAGGTCACTTTACCATACGTAAGCATTGGTGTGCATAAGTGCGCGTGTGTTGGTGTGTGGGTATGTGTGCATGTTTTTATACGTATTCAATTAAAATTATATCGATACTACTGTCATGACATACCTACATTAATACCTGTGAAATCCTTCTCAACAAAGTGATTTAAATGAAGCAAAATAACAGAGATAAATGAAACAGTTAGCAGGTACGGAAGCTGATGAAGTAAGTACCCGTACATTCAGGAGTAGACATAATAAACTTGTTTCTGGAGAACTTGTTACCTTTCGACAGGGCTGGATTCGAATTATTCACTTTGTAGGTTTGTAAAATTTTCGTAAAACTCATTATAAAAATAATGATGATAAAACTTTAGAAGAGCAAAATACATCTGAGAATTTCAATTTGTTTTTTATTTTTTTTTTCATTAAATCTATTAATTTTTGGTGAAAATTTAAACTTTTAATTTCGAATTCATTAATTAGTTTTCATTTCTAATTATTATTTATTTTTTGAAAAAATAAAGAAACATGTTTTTACAAAAGACATAAAAAAATAACGTGTTTCTCAGAATTTGTCGAGTAAAAAACATTTTTGTACTGAAATAAATCTATTTTCAATTACCTGAATTAAAAAAAAATAGTGATTCAAAAGCTGTTCATTTATGTCGCTTAATATATCCTTTTTATCACCTGAACGAATTGAAAAATTGAATTGAATGTGAAAGATGCTAAAAAATACGAAAAAATAATTTTCAGCCATTGCAGGCAAAATAGTTAAATATACAATTAGAAACCCCGTATTTGAGAAATACGTGAAGTAAAGGATTTTATGAAATAGGGTAGAGATATTGGCCAGATCATGTAGAATAAATTATTCAACAACTCCCTCCCTACATGGTAAGGCATGAAATACCCGCTGGTAGTCGTCCCCAGGAAGTGGTCCAAAAAGATGGATTGATATCTGGGTGTCAAAATTTCAAAAGGCAGGTAGTCTTGAGAATAACATACCACAAGTCTAAGTTAAGAGAAAGAAGAAAAAACATTGAATGGAAAATAAATGTGTCTTTATGAATATAATCTATTATCAATAAAAAATCTAATAAAATTCAATAAAAAATAATTTTCATGACCTGCCCAGAAGGAAAAGACTAGTAAGTCACCTCGGAACATTGGTTGAAACAGAAGGGGAGGTTTTGTGGGGAGGAGTTAGAATTAGATTGGTTGGAAGTAGATGATTTGGCCAGCTATCGAAATAAGACGAAATTTACGCTGGCGAAGTTACAATGTCGAACCAAAAGGAGTAGGAAAAAACTATAATTTTAATGAATAAAATCTATTATCCCTTTTAAAACTAAAATGTATTCATAAAAGTTGAATTATGTTATATTGGATTATATTTTCGTTGTATACAGTTCAACCTAGCGAGTTTATCTCAACCAATCAAGTAGACAACGGTTAGTCAAATGCTACGTTTGGTCAGTGTTATTGCATGGAGTGGAATCATGGATCCTCAAAGTAAGTAGTATGAACCGACCGGAAGCATTCGAAATGTGGATGCACTGGAGAATGCTACGAATACCCTGGACGGATATGGTCAGCAACACAAGGGTTCTTCAAAGAGCCAAAATCGATAGAGAGTTGCTGACTAATATTAAAATCCGAAAGGTGTCCTACTTGGGTCATGTACTCAGAGGAGCAAAGTACAAATTATTGCACCTGATTATCCAAGGCAAAATAGAAGGCCAAAGAGGTGTTAGCATGAGTCAAATCTCCTGGCTCCGCAATATACGTGATTGGACTGGCATACGGGGCGTTGGAGATCTTTTTCGGGCTGCCAGGGACAAATATATCTACTCTCAAGTGATATTCAACGTTGGAGGGACCTGACATGAAACTGGGAAGAATAAGAATCAACTAGAAAATTGTTTAACTAGCTTTATGTGAGACCTAGTGTCGAACCCGTGTGTAAAAAATCTGGGCACCAATAGAAAACAAACCTACTACCCCCGGGCTGAAGACAGGTGTTTCACCAACCAGGTTACGGAGACTGTTGGTGTATAGAATGTGAAATATTTTTCTCAAGTGGATGACCTCAGTGGCCTAGTTGGTAAGATATTTGTTTTCCAAACCGGAGGTAGCGGGTTCATTCCCGTTTGTACCACTTCTTTTAAAGTGTTCCGGTATGGTTATTGCTTAAGGGCGTTTTAACATCTTTTTAGTTGGCTGAAATAAGTTGATACGGGACAATAAACCGGTCAGTTTTAAATAACTCAACTAAAATATTATATTAAACTGTATAAAATACAGTTAGATATAAACAAAAATATTGTTCTTTGAATGTTTAGTTGTGCAGTTAATGCAGAGGCCGTTTGTATAAAAGGTAACCGGCTAAAAATCTATACTGAGCTATGGTATACTTCTCAGATAGCAGATTGATTTATTACTTAGTTTTCAGAATACAATAACATTAACGACTTGGTATGTATATAAAATAAACACATTTTGCCTCTGTACCTTGAGTAATTGTCTGTTCATCACTTTGTCTCCTTCTGTTTCATACTTGACAAAGTAATTGTAACCGCTTGTTTAAATTGTGAACAAATTCATATTAGACTTGGACGTAAAACCGTAATAAATTGAAAATTCATTAAAGCTGTTGACAGCTAGCACAGTAAAATGCTTACTTAACTGAACCCATCTTCCTCTTATGAGAAAATTTCAGACATTGTTGTTACAAATAAATTGAGAAAAAAACATGTCTAAGATTTAACAAGGCAAGACTAACGGAGACATGTAAAAAATAATAAATTGGTCGGGCAGTTGTGTTTTAATTAATGTTTATATATATGATTGTTAATTCCCATACATCAAATTTGTCATCAGAATACTATTTTGTACTATCATCTTAGCTGATTTTGCCAACTTTGATATATGGGAGTGAAACGAGGACGTGGCAAAATAATGAAAGGAGCCGAACGAATGCTGTAGAAATGCACGTTTCAGAATAATATATGTGGTCTCTATGTATGGTAGAATAGAAGTGATTAGAGATGAATATAAACTTAAGGCTTACGTGTTGAGTAAGGTGAAGAAGACCACGCATAGATTGTCTGGGCATGTGGAACGAATGAAGAAAGAAAGACTAATAAAACAAATATAATTTATACATGTGAGTGGAAGGCGTAATAGATGAAGACCAAGGTATGGTTGGATCAAGTGAATGATAATTTGAATGAAGGGATTGTAAGAAGTAAGATAAGTCGTTGGAGTTGTATGATGAGGTGTATGGAATGAGACAGACTAAGAATGTGTGTTGAGATAGGAAAGACTAGCGTTCTGTACTGCTTGCCTACCCCGATAGGGAAATGATGTGTTGTTATGTTTATATACTCGTATTTATAATTTTTCTGAGCATTTTTCAATATAGTGGACTTGAGTGGAAATCGGTGGAATTTTATTATTTATGTAAAGTAAAAAAAACTATTCATCGATCACCAGAAGACGAATGAGGAGATTTAAAAAAGGATAATGGAAATCAAGAAAGACACGCTATATCACTGAAAGGATATATTTTTATTCGTTTTTTTTAAATTTCATTAACAACGGTGCGAGTCTTATATTAACTGACATCTGGTTTCATATTCTAACAGCTTGGACTGTAAAAGGTGACGTGAATATGTTAACCTTTCTTAGAATAAACTTTTCAACTATTTAGTGCTGCCAGTAATTAATTCAATAGTTTACCTATTGCAATATATTGAGAGAGACGATATAGAGAGCAATAAACGCATTTGAATCGTTTTACGAATGCAAATCGTTAGTGAGTTGAAATTATTAAAAAAAGTTTTGTTAGCTTAAACATTCCATGAGAACAACATGTCAATAGCAAATGAACAATTTTAAACATATCGGTTATAATATTTACATTTTCATAAAACGCATCTATAAAATATTATATTTTTGAGAAAATATTGACAAAGAAATAACTTTCTATTACTTAATGTATAATTCATTTCAATAAATAATTCGTGTAAAAAAATTCACCTTCAAAAACAAATAATGCTTTAAACGATTCGTGTAACGAATGAAGTTATCTTACAATCCGCAAGTTTCACGAAACAGTTTGAAAAAAAAGAGTAAATTTGATGCATACATACAATCACGTCGTTAGGGTAGGTATAATGCTAAACTTTTCTATCACGACGTACAAGTACTTCCTTCCCCTCTGCCACATCCATATATTGCCTTATATTTCGATTACTCCTTATCTTTTCTTCTCTCAAAATTTCATTCACTCGATTCAATAGTTTTGAATAATTAAAAAAAAGTAGGAATTTTCTGGATCTAAAACGAAATAAATTCGTTAGTAAATAATATGATTGTAGTCGATTTCCAAAGTATAAAATTTACTCAAGAAATAATATGAATAAATAGCTTAGAATTTTTCCAGTTTTGAAATAAACTATATTTAGGTAATACTTGACTAGAATGTTAATACAAAAACCCACAAAAAACTATGTACGTTTTCCCTGCACGCAAGAAAAAAAACATTAATTAAAGTTATTTTTCATTTATTATTGAGCACCCTTGTGAAGAGTTTGTCCTCTAGGTGGCACGATATAAATTATCCTTTTATCATTATTTGCAAAACTGTCTTAAATACTGAAACAGTTAGCTTAAAAAGTTGTATCTAAATAACATGTAGTATTTCAGAATATACTCGTATTTAAACATCTAAATTCTTTCATTTTTACTAATCGTCGATTTTACACCATACAATTATAATGGTATCGATTTAAACGTGTAAGCTGCAGACCTTACTTAAGTTAAAATCATTATTATCTAACGGAGTTCTTCATTAAGTCTTCGTATCCTCTGGAAAACTAATTGACATCTTGATTTACGAATTTCCAAGACCAGATAAAACCTCTAACTTCCAATAACGTTTTCAATTTAACAAAATGTATTACACTTCTGAAATAACCCAAACTCTTTATTTTTACCTTTCATTTGTGACTTAATCTTCCATCTATAGTTAATTATGATCAAGATTCAATGAGTTTTAATATTTTGAGATTTGGAATTAATTAATCTCTTACTGAAATGTTTTCTTTATTGTCGATTAAGGAATGGATGAACTTCAGTTATAAAACTCAAATTGCTTCAAACGATATTATCTCAAACAATTAGATAAAGGTAAAGTGGACAATAAATTTTTTTTATTTGTTTTTCATGAATCGTTTTGATGGACCCAAGTAGAATCTTTCCAATAAAGTTCTTTTAAAGTTTAATGGTTGTCGTTTATTTCTATAATTAACTTTTAAGTAACATAAACTGCAGTCTGCATTGTTGCATTGGCTTCTGTTTTTTAAGGTTATCTTTTAATTAAAATATTAGATTAACTCTCTTCTGTGACGACAATTGTGGTCTAATTGGTACGTGTTGAATTGCATAGACGCGCGGTAACGCACTGGAGTTCCGTGCAGAAGGTCGACGGTTCATGTACGCCACTGGTAAAAAGAACTGTAATAATAGGTGGATGGCTTCTGCTCGATGCTCGGAGAATTCAGCTCACGTTGAAAAGTCGCAGATCGGTGAAAGGTAGAAGAGATTCCTCTTAGGCAGGTACTAGATAGTCTTAAGTAAAAGGCAGTATGCAGAGTGAACTGAGAATGTATATTTTTGGTTTTTAGCGCTTCTTATGTGCGGCCGATCGCTCATCGCAAGCGCCTGTTTTCGCCGGTGCATGCCATCACAACTCGCGAAATGTCACAATTTTCGTAAGTTTTGCGCATGCAGAGGCCGGCCGACTTTCGATACGGTCGCGACACAGCGCGGACCCCAACAAACATACAAAATTTACATACAAAATTGAAAAATACTAAATAACATCAAAATATAACTAAGAATTTACATATCAAAAACTAACAAGAAAACAAATACATTATATGTTTTATGGTGACGCAAACGTCCGATACAGTTCGAGTCCCGCTATGCTACACTCTCCTCGAATGACACTGGATTTTTTACCGCCTAGTATTCGAAGGCTACCTAATAATTGGATCAAACTTATTCTTCCAAAAATAAGAAAAAAATCATGCCCAACCCTAAGAGAGGTCGAGTAAATTACATTGAAATATTCGAGTTATAACATATACGAGTATGATCGAGTGACGACTTCTGTGGTCTAGACAACACTTGTCATCCAGCTCGTAGGTTGCGGGCTCGATTCTCGTTGTTAACCAACTTTTAAGAAGAAAAAAATGGAATACTGTCTGGTTTTCCCTTCAAGTCTCTAACATCTTTAAAGTTGATAGTAAGAGCCACATATCAATAATTTCGCCAGTTTCAACTTTTCACAACGAAAATGTAATATAAAACAAAAGTACGTTCGAGAATTAATTGTATTACAATTTCTTTGTAAACAGTATAGCCTGCAAAATTTGTTGCCATGTGGCAGTTTCTTACAATCAACCAGATATATATGTCAATGAGACCTGATGTGAAAACAAGACCGATACACTTTTTTTACATAAATACCACAACTACGTCACGGAAGAGCGTGTAAGATTCAAACTGTTTTTTCAACTGAATCTTTATAAAAAAGGTCCATGTTTTTATTTTTTTTGATAATAGCCAAGCAAGCCGAAATTATATCCGAGCAATGGAAATAAGTATGTATAACTTAAAATCAATGGAAGCAATGGAAATAAGTATGTATAACTTAAAATCAGTTTTTAACTTTTTTATTTCAATTTAAAAAATCCTGATGCTGTTGTACTTTTAACTACATATGTAAATTTATTTAAATTTTAAATTATCTCTGATGGATTTCACGTTGAAAATCTTTTAAATCAAAGTCACTTATTTCCGACTAATATTTTTGAAATATTACGATTTTCTAATTTCTAATGAATAAAAATATTTAAATTAACTGGAAGCTGTCGGACATCGTTTCATAGGAGGAACTTTTACTTACACATGATTGGAATTCCATTAAGATTTGAAGCTTTATCTCCTCACAGTTGATATAAATCCGGTCTTTCCAGATATGAATTTGACCTTACGCATCGTTATAACTATACCGAGGGTTAATGAGCTTAAATTTGTTAACTGTTATGTTCATTAACTCAAGAAATACGTAACAAATTAGAAACAAATTAAACCATTAAAAGGAAAGAGATAATAAATTAGTCTTAAGCAATAAGATAAGTGTTTATGTGTTATAAATAAAGATTCATTAAAGTTCTTAGTTAATAAATATATTGCATTTAAAAAAAATAGTAAGGGCGTATGTTAATACAATGTTATTGAAATACTCGTATATTGTATTATAGTATGCAAATATTAAAATGAAATCTGCACGCGAAAACTATGCGAGAGCATTCAAAATATTAAAACAAATTTATTCCTTAAGAAGTCTTTATAAAATATAACTTTAACACGTACCCACACAGCACAAGAGCATTTCCTCCGTAGCTTAGTAGGTAAAACGTATCTTTTCTACGTCGAGGTTTCAGGTTTGATTACTGATCGTATCCGTAAAAATAATACAAAAATGGGTCCCAGTCTGGTAAAATATTTCGACTAGTAACAATACTTACACGCTAAATGTGTGCGTGTTTTGTCTCTTTACATGTGGGATGTTATACCGAACATGTACGATGATAAAATGCGAGTTTCGTGCCTACTTAAGTGCTTCTAAACTAGAAGGCACGATTAATGGGGTCGAATATGATGATGTCTCCTGATCACGCTCTTAAATATATCTGAATACGAATGACAAAAGAATATTTCAATTTTGCATTGTTCGCTGTACAATGTTTAAAAAAATCTTTACCTTCTGTACCTGCTTTAAATTAAAAAATATATATATTAAACGGTACTATACATTTATGGCCGATGAAAGAACTCAAGTTTACAAATTGGTTCTTGGCTTCTGCGCCTTGAAAATATAGAGGTATTTTCGTTGTCTTTTTAGCTTTAATGCAATGTGACTACGAAATCAGACTCTTTGTCAATTACAATATAATGCTTGCTCAATATACTTCAATTAATCGAAATGTATTGAAGTCTTTTTTTTTCGAAATTATGAGTACAATTGAATTAAATGTACACTATAATAGCTATGTCTCCAATAGAAGACGAACTCCAATAAACGAAAGCTAATTGAGATAAAAAAAACACAATGATTTAACATAATATAGTATAGTATTAAATTTTATTTTACCTTTATTTATTATTTCTATCGACAGGTAGCTTAATATCTATGTCAAATCTAACTGACACGTGTACTATACATTATTTTTTTATTTAGACAAAAAATATTTTGGGAAAGGTTCTTAAAAATAATAATTAAAGAAATTAAAAATTAATATTAAATTTCTTGCAGCATTCTTTCGTACAATTCCAACTCTTAAATTACTTTTTCATTATTGTAGGATGACAAAGGTACTTTTTTTAAATTCTGGAATTTAAATAATATCGTATTCAACTAACAATCTTGCGATTATTTCTTCCTTTTAGCAATTTGGTTTCATTGGCATGGAATTTGTAGTGTTTTTAAATTTTAAAAAAATTTAAAAATATTTATATGTTTTATGAAGATTGGAATTTAATTTTGGAAGAAAAATACTTTGCGTTTCATTATGTATTTTATTACATATATCATCGGAACTTAAAAACGATTGTTAGCTATTTAAAAACGATTATAAGATATCATTCACATGATTTATTTCATGTCACTTGTTAATATATAGTTTTTTTTTAATAAAGTTAAAATTAATAACACATGAACCAGAACAAATTTTATATATAAAAATAAAAAAAAACATTTATGCAACACAACGTTTATAATATATTAAAAAAATCACTTGTGAGACAAATCTGATAATTGAAAAACCTGGTTAACTTTTAATGGTTTAAAGTTGAAATCATGCCACGATCAGACGTTTAATAACTTTTTTATAGCCAGTGTCAATAAACCAGATAAGTAGATATTAACGTTGAAACAACTGACTATCGAGAAGATCGACTGAACAAAGTAACTAAACATGTCAAACGTCTAGAAAATGATTGATTGGAAAGCTTAGTGTAGCTAAATCCCCGACTTGTTCGGTTAAATACTTGTATCCACGATACAATTTGTACAGAAAAAAAACTAATTAAAAATAAATGTTTATCGATTTAATATTGATTTTTTTTTATTTTATCACATTTATTTTGGCCATGAAATACTTTTGGTGTACAGAATTTTTTTTTTCGAGAATAATTGTTTATTTCGCTTATTTATACATTACACTTTTAAAAATAGATAATTATTTATATTTTCTTTGAAACCATTGCAGAAATCTGTTTTATTTATTGAAATTATAAATAAAAACACTAAATTAAATAAAAACACTAAACTGTAAACAATACATAAAAAATATTTATGAAATCTACCTTTTTCATATAATTATTTTATTACAGGGATGAAAATAATTATCTACGAAAACAAAATTCGTTATAAATTACAAGAACTCATATCTTCCTACACCTAGGATATAATTTTAATTAAACATCTGTAAATATCAACAAGTTCGGATCTCGTTACATGAAAAATGTTGTTGAAAAATCTAGAGTTTAGTCGTTCATGACTTCAATATTTATATTTTTGACTGATTATAAATTTTCGATAGATTTCTATAGGACCGATTTCGAAATATTTTCCAAGGAGCGTACTAAACTTTTGTATTTTAAATAAATTTTAAACATGTTATAATAAATGCAGTTTATTTTGATCCCACCACCCTCCATCTTATTATGAAGGATAAAATAAGTCTACACCCAGCGTGATCAACAACATCGAAATCATTTTTTTATTATGAGTGCAACATTTTTTTTAAATAAGTAACCCACCCAAACTACGATGATTTGTGCCACCAAATTAAAGTTATTATGCAATTATATGGGTCAATAGAATAAAACTAACAAAAAAGGCAATTTTAGACAATTCAAAATTTCAACTGATTAAGCTTAAAAAATCAGTAAAATGGAAGGAATCGTCCAAAAGGACTCCTCCGGTAACGATACACTACAGTTTAAAAAGAAATGTGGCGACATAAACCTTAAGGTCCTCCGGTTTCATCAGGAATCAAACTTGAAACTATCGGGTTTGTAGAAAAGTGTTCCACCGTTTAGATGTCATTGTTTTGTTTCATTTTTAACTTCTCTGTCATATAATGACATCCCTTTGATCAGAAAGTTTGGAGAAAACAACCAATTTCTATGTTATATTATTCTTATATAGAATAAATTATTTTCTTTTTTCTTTACCTGAACTTTGTATGTGTTGATAACTTTTTTTATGGAGGAGTACCCTTATTTTCTTATTCAAAATATTTTTCCTGAAAAGCAAAAATATATATTTTTTGCGTGTTTTTTTGTTGTTTGTTTTCATAACCTAACATTTATAAATGTTGTATTTTTTTACTTATCGTGTTGATGTTACCCAATTAAGAAGACTTTTGAAAAGCATGAGAAAAAAGACCTTCTACACCCTGTTATAACTGATTTTATTTTTAAAACATTCATATTTTTATATCAATGTACTTTAATTTATGTAACTGACAAAGATTGTTTAAAATCTTTTATAAATTTCACAACCAAATTACCACGTGAATAACAGCTTTATTTAATAATACTAAAAATATTTCACTAAATTTTTACTTAAAAAAATACTAAAAAAAATAATTTGACATTTCTTATAGCATCCTTTTTACTAACTTTGATTCATATTTAATTATTGCAAGATTGGCTAATGTATTATAAATATTTCTCAAATCTGTCACGAAAACAATATAGTGCATTGAACCAAACTTGTTTGGAAGAAATAATTGAATAATATTTAAATCCTTGGATGTATAGTGGATTAAAAACAAAGTTTTAAATATTATATATAACTGAGTTGATTATTATCTAAAATCAATAATAAAGGTTAATAAGAAAGTATTCTTATTACTTTTGAGTATCATTTAAATTCTTAATATGTTACATCTAAATATTTATATATTATTTAAAAAAAAACATAAAAACAACATAGGTACTTACTTCTCATTTTATCATCTTAAGTGCCTCATCTTACAGTGATAATATTTTATCCTGCTCAAGATCCATCCAAAAAAATGCACTTGACAAGTTGATCTGAATAAATCCACTATAGGTACCCTGGTTCAGCCTGATTGATGTTAGCAGCTGCCATCTCAGAAGGGAGGGGCTGCATAAGCCATCGTCGTACGATTTACACTAGGATTTGCACCCAATGGAGTATTCTATGCAAATAAGCAATTATATTTTAATGTACTTGTTTGCTTGAATAAACGACTTCTTAAATATTGTGAATGTAAGGCCAGAGAATTTGGTTCCAATATTTATATTGGAACCAAACTGATTTTAATAAACAATCAGTTTGGTTTCAATATAAATAAAATGATATACTCGTATTTGACTCAACTTAACTCAACATATATATTTAAAAGAACAATAAATTCACAATTGATACGTCGCAACAAAAAATTCGTGAGACGACACGTTTTCTAGGTTTTCAAAATTGATTTCAGATTAATTAGCATTTAGTTTGTATTTAATGACATTAATTTTAACTACGTATAAAGACATAATCGTGAATGGTGATTTTTTTTAAATGTTCCTTTTTCATTTTATATCTATTTATATTTTATAAATCTTGAATTTTGATTTGAAGTAATATAGTAAGTCATGAAACAATGCTTAAATTTTATTTGTACTCCATTTCTACACTAGCCTATCAAGTTTATGAAAAGATACTGTTTTTTTTTCGATTAAAACCAGAGTACTAAAATGGTCATGTACATCTATTGAGCTTTCTTGAGCTAGTGAATGGTATTCCTTTATTTTTAAATATTCTTATATAAAGTGTACAAGGCTCAACCCAAAAACTTTGATCAAATTTTCATTTTATTTACTTTATATTATTATTTGCGGATAAAGAAGGCATTACATGGAGCTTTAAATTTAAAAAGCAACAATGAATAGAAAATTAGTATAAATAAATTTAAATATACAATTATAATGCTTATTCGCTGCTTGTTTGTAGTTTTGTTAGGTTTCTAACTCTCTTCGATTGATAATTATTATTGCAATTGAATGGTAAACTCGTCGCATGTATTTCAATTTATTGTAAATTATACAATATATTTACAAACGTGCAAGTACTGTGGATGAAATAAATAGTGAGGTAATTGTGAAAGTTGTATTGGTTTCTCAAACCATTGTGATTGTTCATATGTAAATTTGTTATATGCATTTAAATATTACCACCTGCCTTCTCAGTGCTCACTTTTTGAAATTGTATTATAATTAATAAAAAATGTATTATAAAGCTCAGTTACTTAAACAACGGGATTGAGTTATAAGCATCTCTATAAGAAAGTTTCTCGTTAGAATTCACCATTAACTCTTAATGTTAAGCTCTTCCAATATTCAATGCTTGTATATTATATATTCGCACCAAAAATATAACTTGCGATAAGAGATCACTAAAGGCAGAGGTAGGGAAACTTTTGAGACGAACAGTGACTTTTTATTTTCCGAAATTCATTTTTTTTTCCTATTAAGACAAGATTTTGGTCTTAATCTCGATAGACTGTAAAATGCATCGAAATCGACTATTTGCTGATTTTGACCAAGAAAAATATATTCAAGCATTGATAGAAACTTTTTAGAAACATATTTACATACAATGAACATATTCAAATATGAATAGTAATCAATTGACTTGTGTAGAGCTATTTATGATTTGTTTTTTATTAATATTTTATTTGATAAATGAAAATTTAATCCTTTTTTTTCTTTTGTTACAGGTAAGGAATTTTATAAGTATAAAAAAAATTAGGAACAAAAAGGTAATATTTTTTCAATTGACTTTTTTAGTTTATGAATTTTGCTTCACGGCCTTATTTTCTAGCCATTGAAGTCTGGCAAGGTCTTCGAAAACAGTCATATTTTTTAAAAATAAAAATACGTCAGATTCAAACATTTTGAGTCTATCCAGAAACACCTAGTGACAAATATCTCCATTGTCATTTAAGGGGCAATTGAGGCTATGAGCTAGTTTGTGACTTTGGATAGGAAGAAAAATGTGCAATCTTTTGAAACAGGGATTCGATAATAATTTGATTCAATAAAAAAAGTGTTCTCGTCGATTACACGTTTTGCGGCTTATACATTTATTCCAAAGAAACGTTATTTGATACATCCATCAACATAAACCCTTCGTAACTTATCTGAAACGAGCCATGTCCAAAAACTTATACCTACATCGATTAATATCGATTTCTCCGAGCAGTGGTCGTTATTCAAGGTTTTTGTACATTCATGTATGTATGTACGAGGCGTATCCAGAAAGTAAGTGTACTGAGGCTCTCACGACCGGATGGATTTTGTTTTTTTCGAGATGTTGGCTACACTTCCGTGTAGCCTGACCCTTCCCCTCCGCAACGAGACCGGTTCGAGGTCAATACGTTGAGAAGTGTCGACGCGACAACACGTTTCGTGAAAAATGTAAATCCAATCTCCCGCCAAGTGCGAAATACGGGGCGTCATCCGTTATTTCGTTTGGAAGGGAAAACCTCCGGTTGAGGTTTATAATGAGGTGAAAACTGCATATAGTGATAAAGCTATGAATCGTACGAGTGTGTACAAGTGGTGTCGCGAGTTTAAAAATGGTCGTACGTCTGTGCATGATGATCAGAGGAGCGGAAGACCTTCAATTGTGACTGACGAAATTGACGAAATTGTTTTGGGACTGTCAAGGCATAATTTTCATTTAATATATGCCTCAAGGGGAGACCATCAACTCTGCAAGATACTGTGAGACCCTAAAAAAATTGCGGAGGGCGATTCAGAACAAGAGGAGAGGCATGCTGACAAAGGGAGTCTGCCTGCTGCACGACAATGCCAGACCACACACGGCCAACGCCACGAAGGAACTGCTCGCCTCGTTTAAATGGGATGTCCTGAACCATCCCGCGCATTCCCCTGACCTAGCACCTTCAGATTACTATCTCTTTACCTCGCTTAAGCTGCACATGGGGAAAAAAGGTTTTCAACCGACGAGGACGTAAAGGAGGAGGTGGAGAAGTGGACGGAGGGGTTGGCGGGAAACTACTTCGAGGAAGGCATCAAAAAGTTGATACCCCGCTTCACCACCTGCATTGAAAGGAATGGCGACTATGTCGAAAAATAGCTTACATATGTACTACGGTAACCACGTAATATTTTTGTTTAAATAAAAAAAATTGTAACCTACAAAAATTCAGTACACTTACTTTCTGGACTTACCTAGTATATTAAATGTATATTAATGAATCGCTAAAGGATTATGTAGAAATCAACTATGATAGTTTGTCTTCCTGGATGCTCTTATTTCGAGGTATGAAGAATGTGAAGCAGAGATCTGAAGAAGAATCGGAATGGCAAAATCAGCTATTACAAGTTTGACAAATAAATGAATTAACCGGTTTATACTCAGAAAAACCAAAATTCGTCTAGTTAAGTTTTAAGTATTCCCCATAGCACTGTATGGAATGGAAACATGGACGACGAGAAGGAAGGAAAAAGCATACTAGATGCCTTCGAAATCTGATATTGGTGGGAAATGATCTGGACCTCATGGACCGCAAGGTGTTCCAAAGTCCCTATCATACGAGAATTGGAAATAACCGTAAGGCTTTCGAAAATAAGCAGAAAAAGAATCCTTACGTACTTTGAACATGTTGCTTATAAGAATGATAAAAGTCTGGAGAAGATGCTGATCTCGAGGATAGTTAAACAAGAGCGAATAAGAGGACGACGTCCTATGAGATTGACGGATCAAATAAAGGAGTTAACTGGTTCCTCTTTAAGTACTGCATTCAACATGACACAGGACTGGACAGGTTGGATACAGGTAGTGCGCCAAGTTCAAGACAAATCAGAAGACCACGATGCTCAACATTGAGCACCCAATGAAGAAGAAGCATGTATATTGTTTGACTACATGGCAGTGAGGTTTTACGTGTAGGAAAATAGTTGTTAAATATATTTAAATCATAAAGTAAAGACATACGGATATGACACTAACTGGCAGATATGTTAGTTAGCCCCTAAGATTTGTGACATTTTTTTGTGCTTAACATAAACCTGTTGGAAATTCCCCTGAAAATAAATTTGTCCCACTCGAAAGTATGTTATTAGTTGGGTGTCAGAACGATTTTATGTTCTAACAAAAATAGCGTTTTTCAATTGAAAAAGTTTACAGCACCGGTTTTCTAAAATAAATAGAATCATCTGAAATTGTATTTCGTGTAAATATTGTTAGAATTAAAGAACGAACATTGTTTTTACGGGTTCAAAAAAAGTTTCAATCGTTTCACTGATAACCCAATCTGCAAAACAGTACAAAAACCATAATGTAAATAGTTGATGTTACTTTATAGGTTTGGATTGAGTTCAAAAACAAAAATGTGTAACCAAATCAAATTTAATAAATAAATATTACTAGTTGCAACCCGTGAAATATTCACGGAAGTAAAACAAATTATACATTTTTGAAATACCGGATGGAGCAAGATCAGTTTAAAGCTTTTTGGGTTCATTAATGTTTAAAGTTTAAAATAAAAAAAGGTATATCTTGATTGATGAATTATTTAATTCTCAAAAATCTCTTTATACACGATGTTTTGTGTATAAACATTACTATTGTTCAATTTAAATCGTTGATAAAGTTTTCCTTGAAGACTTGTTTCAGATATATTGACTTTAATGTTTTCGCGTTTCCGACATCTTGAAAAAGCCACATATAATTGTCTGCATTAAAAAAAAGAGCATAAGATAAATAAACACAAGTAATTATAAGGTTCAATATAATAGGAAATAAATTAATTATTTAATGAATTACAATTCAAAATAAATTGGCATCATCCCCTTTTACACCGGTTCGTTCAGTATAATTTCAATCTGTTTTGAAGTAGTAAACACAAGTAATTATAAAGTTCAATATAATAGGAAATAAATGAATTATTTAATTAGTTACAATTCAAAATTAATTGGCATCGTCCCCTTTTACACCGGTTCGTTCAGTATAATTTCAATCTGTTTCGAAGTATTCCTCTCTCGCTCTCTTGTATTCAAAATTCAATCCTCGTATTCTTTCTTTGGCGACAACTGTACGGGTTTTGACCTATTTATATTATGATCATCGCGATGCACTAACCATACCTTTTTTATTTAATTTCTCGTTTTTCATGAATAACTGTCATTATTATAAATTGAAATAAACGTTATTAATTTAACAAAACCAATGAAAGTGGGTTTGTCTTATTTTCGGTTTAATTTTCTATATGGCTGCCTTAATTTTTGTTACATATCTTTTAACAAAA
This sequence comes from Odontocerum albicorne, assembly GCA_949825065.1. Lineage (NCBI taxonomy): Eukaryota > Metazoa > Arthropoda > Insecta > Trichoptera > Odontoceridae > Odontocerum > Odontocerum albicorne. The sequence continues at coordinate 16,768,486 of OX463850.1, forward strand.
GTTATTTCAAGCTGTTCTCTGAAATAATGGTTCGCCATATTTTCGCAATTGTTATTTTTAATAGAAAAGTTCACGTGTAGGCGTATTAGAAATACTTTTCTTTGTGTTAAAAAATCTTTCATGTGATATTAGTTTATATTTTTAATTTGGTGCGACATTGTGTAAAATAGTACTATTATTATTTATTACTTTTTTGATGGGTTTATGAATTATGCCATTTAAAAATATTAATAATAAATTGCTTTGTTATTCCACTAATAAGATAAATACTCGCAGCACGTGTTTCTACCTTTTATCTCGAGACTCTCTCAAGGCAGAATGATCCTGGTTTGTTATGAGAGCAATATTTATATCTACTTCTTAACAAGAGAACGTTAAGATAGGAGGTAGAAATACTTATCACAGGGATTATTATTATAAAGTAATTTATTATTAATGTGAATTTCAACAAAGTTAAAGCCGATACTTTTAATAAATGCCGTTTCGGTTAATTTTAAGAGACAATTGACTCCTTATAACTTAATATACATTTACATAAATCTTAAATATCAAGCTTATAAATTTTTCTAAAAAGCACCTTTTTTAAGTCGTTAATTTATTTGATTGTATTATTGCTCGTAGAACTAGTCAACGAATTTAAAAGTTTTGTCAAAAATCCTTTGATAACTTGAAACGAGAAAGGTTAACAACGTCTTGAAAGTGTACAGGGACAGATACAATCTACAATACTTCTCAATCTCAATGTTCTAAGCAAGAACACGTAATTTTTTTCAAGGACGGTTTATGTTAATTGTTCTCTGTATTGTATTACTTGTTCGTTGTTAATAAGGAAATCTTGTGGATGTATTGACTTGAAGCATTCTCTTTCAATCAATCAGAAAGTTTTTAAAGATACTTACACTTAAAACTAGACTAAACCGTATTTTAAAAATGATTAGGTACCAACATGAATTAAACTCGCAACTCCTGGAACAAAAATGATCATATAGAACCGCATTTTTTTGTGAAAATAACGTGTTTCCTTTGTGCTGACATAATATACTGTCAAAAACGCACTTTGTATTTCATCAATATTTATTATTTTACGAATCAACTAGTTTCAAAGCGGCTTTGTTATGACTAGCTTCGTCGCCAAAACTTGCTGGTGAAGAGCTAGTCATCGTGAAGTCCTGAAACTAGTTGAATCGCGATATATTATATAATAATAAATGTTAGTAAAATACAAAGTGCATTTTTTGAACATATGTTATTAACTATTTTTAATAATTTTTCCGAGTTACGTGTTATTGAAAGATTTTTAACACATTCAGTTTTTTAAATATATATAATATGTTATATGCGCGCTATAGACCAATGCACGGTATTTGATTTGAATAATTAACGGACCTTTTTCAACAAAAAATGTAATGTCTTATAAGAAGATCTGTCTATATAATCGTAAATACAGTTACTTTAGAATACCATTTGTAGTCAAAATCTTATTTCGATTTTTCTTGCAAAATTGACCTGGAACAGTTAAACGAACAATTAAATATAAAAGGTGACGTATCACTGCCGTCAAGGATATGGGATATAAATTTGAAATGATATATCGGTGCGCTTAAAATCCGCCCGTTTGATTGATGGCAGATAATCGGCCGGCATTGCGGGGTCTACAAGCCTTTTGCATTTATATGACACCTTATCAAACCTCAATTCTGACGGATTATCTTTGAATTTCTTTAGTTTTAAATTTCAGATAGTGACTAACTTTAAAATTATTTTTATACTTGGCTGCTCATATGAGAGGTAATATAATATTTATATTTATTAAGTAAGGTTATTCCTTTAAATAACATACTATATGTTAACTGATAATACTTTCTCCTTTGTTAACTGCTAATGCTTTCTCCTTTGTTAACTGCTAATGCTTTCTCCTTTATTAACTGCTATTAGTTTATCTTTTAAATATGTTAACTGCTAATGCTTTTTCAACTAATATGTTTCGACTATGGTACAGAACAAAGGGCGATTACCCAAAATATGATCACCATGCCTAACTTCTCACGGTGTGTAACTATAGAAGCCTCGAAACAAGAAGGCAAAAATCCATTGCGATATTCCTAATAAAGGTTTTCCAAGGTTCCTTTAACTGTCCCGCGATTCTAGAAGCACTAAGTTTATATATACCCAATAAATATAGCCGTGCAAGGAATCACCCTCTGTTCTACATACCAACTTACAGGACGAATATCATGGCTAAACACTCAGTCACGCGTGGTATAGAGATATTGAACCAACTGAATGACACGGTTGATATATTCTCGGTACCGTCTAGCAGTATGAGAAGAATCCTGGCTGATATTATTCCTAACGAATAAGCTAACGCTAGAAGCAGACCCTCTTTGTGTAACAGGAGAAATCCGTGTAAAGTGGATAAAAAATTAAAAAATGTCTTGGTTCCTCACCTAAAGACGTCCAGTGCCTTAGTTTTATTGTGGTGGTTATATGAGTTCTGCTGCGTCTGACGATGAACCCTTTCGTTCATTACGTGAACATACCACCTGAGACCTATAATCTACAATACTAAAGGCACTTGCTCTCAAAATGGAGAATGAATGTATATATATTAAAAACCCAACTTAGAAATTATTAGGATCGAAACTACGAAATTTTATCGACTTGTTTTATGTTCTGTGATAAATATAAAATTTTTTGGTGCTGTGCCTTAGTTGTTGGTATGCTTGATTAACGCTACAGGTATCCCGCATTCGATTCTTAGCGGTTCTTGGACTAGTTTTACTTGAAGACTTTTTACATTGTAATATATTGTAATTTCGTTGTATACAATACACATTGGTGGATTACTGTCATGTGGGAATGTCTTACAATCTACAAGAAATGTGTTAAATCAAACATATATGAAAACCAGACAAGAACCCTTTTTTTTATCTTAACACTAACGGAACTCAAACAAAAAACCTTCAGGTCGAAAGATAGTTATCATACCAATTATGTTATTAGACTATGAAGGTCGTTTTTATGCGTAAAAGCTGCTTGACATCAAATTATAGAAGCGCCTTTGCATAAATACCATTACGCAGTTTCCCTATCGGGGTATGCAGAGAGGACACATATATTTAGCCTCTTTCCCATCCATACATCTTCTCATACAACTCTTACGATTTCTTTAATGTTTAACGTTTATGTCTATCAAAATATCATTCCCTTGATCCAACGATCGCCTTAAGTTCATAATTATGTCTTATTACTTCATTCTGTTTTCTTTCGTAAATTGTAATCTCATATGTTCTTATTAGTGCATGCATCTCTACATCATTTATTCAACTTATTTCAGTATTTTTCTACGTTCACATTTTACTCTTAGATATCAAAGTTGGTACTAAAATATTGTTGTACAGTCCGGTCAGAGAAAATACGTTTTTCAGCTAAATTTATTTGGTTTCTTATCGTTATACGCCATTATGTGCTGAAATAGGGTTTTTTTTTAAACAAATTTTTATTTAAAAAAAATAATAAAATCGTGTTTTTGATAAAATAAAAAAAAGCTCTTAAATAAACCATAAATTGTATTTTAAAATGTCTCAATAATAGAAAGAGATCAATTTTCGCTTTAAATCCGACTAAAATGGCACCGTTATCGTTCAATCGGTTGAAATAAAAAAGAAGGAAACTTTATGATTCAATTTATATAAACGTATTCGTAAATTAAGTCGTCCTCTTGAGACGGTAGCATTATCAATAGGATCATGTAAAAAGCGACTAACTACCGGCATTTGTTATTCCCAAAGGGAGTATTTTCGTGAGCATTGTTTTAACTTGATAGACCGTTCATGATGTCTAAGGTTGGTTGCCGTTCGCTAGAATCAATCTCCTTCAAAATAATCCAGCCGAGCAGATATGCTAAACCTTTTCAAGTGAAAGGGGTTTAAAGTCTTTTTGTGTTAAATTGAATAAATTTTGTGGTTAAAGTTTTTTAATGTGCTGAAAAACAATCAATGGTCTAATGACGACCTCAGTAGACTAGTTAGTAAGACGTCTGTCGTTTAACGAGGCTGCGGGTTCGATTCCCAATGGAACCCGATTCATACATTTTTTAAATCACTTAACCTCGTTAACATTTTTCTAATAGGCTGGAAGAAATTGCCATATGACTTAAAACACGACAGGCTGTACATTTATACGTTGAATGTGTTATACTATACAATACTCGAACAATGTATGTATATCATGTTATTTAAGTAGTTCGCATCCCGGGCTTGCTTCTTTCTCTTGTAAAAGCTTAATTTTCAGTCTTTTTTTTTCAAATAAAATTACTTGTGTATTTGCGGTTACTAACTCTCAAACGTGTATTCTAAGAGCGCTCGTGGCACCATTTTTATAATAAATTTTAATAATTTCTAAGCGTTCTGCAATTTTGTACCACTGCATGATTAATTTATAGGTTATGTGGATGATGTATGCCCATTATAAATAATATACGTTTGACAGTTGAAAAATGACTGCAAATTTAAAATTACAGTTCTTGTTGCGCCACCACATATAAAACACACTTTAGCGAGTTTACTGCTATGCGGCAAAGCCCAGACAATACCCTTTATAAAAAATAAAAAAATAAATAGTGAGAATTGAGCCCGGACCTTTGGACTGGAAAACAGTCATCTTACCGTCCAAGCTACGACGATAGTCAAATGTCGATATAAATACTTTTTTCTTGTATGTATAATGTTGCGAATCTCAAGGTGTGGCAGAAGGGAAATACGTTCAAGAAAAAAGAACTCAAATCCTATTTTGACTGAAATTAAATATTTTTGGGTGAACAAGTTAAGAATACCTGATATAAAAGTCCCGGTTTAAGAGTTTCAAGTGAAAAACAAAGAAATGCAATGTCAACTCGAGCGCCATCCACTTCAAAATAATTTGTTTCGCGTCTTTAATGTTCTCCGCTGATTGGTGAAATGTGCCCCTTCAATTGTTTTCGAATTGCTATAATGTCCCGAGTTTATTGGACAAATTGCTATCGATCGTGAGCAATTGTTTTGTGTAGTTCGGATCAGGCATTATTTTCCATCTCACAACTTGAATTGTTTTCTATTTTTATTCATTTCTCGGGTTCCAATTTATTTCTATAAATGATCGAGAGTTAATACTCATTGTGAGCAATTAATTGTATTGTCTCCTTGTTTATCGATTATTTAGAAATGTTTGGTGATAAAAGAGTTTATTCTTTTAGGTTTTGTTATTTTTCAACACAATTTAAAACTATTACATTTGCTGCAACTGCAGGTTATCAAAAATTACATTGGGAATTTCATAACTTATTACAGAGGACTTTATCATCAAATGTATTATTTTATTATAATACTCTTTTGTCTTAAAAAACACAACCTTACGGTTTTATTGTCATGCATCGATCTTTTCCAGCCTTACAGAAATATACCTGCCTAATTATCAGAAATAGCATTGTCGATACAAATGAACAGATGCCTTCTGATTGATTTGATTGTTCCTAACACTTGGTATAAATTAATTGTTCCCAATTGATACTATAAGGGGCAATATTATGACAGGGTTTTTGCTGTTGCCTATACTGTGGCGTGGAATGGTCTGCCTCTAAATGTTAAAGATATGGGTGGCGTGTGCAGCTTTAGGAAGCACTTGAATACAGCTGTTTTTGGGGAGGTCTAATCAAATTGTATGATTATACATGAACACAACATACGTAGACTCTGTTTAAAGCTGCCGAATGTGTTCATATCACACACCGGAAGATTTACAAAGGTTTTTTTTTTGTAGTTTTGACTTCCCTATATTTTCTAACACATGCAAATGCGGTGAAGCACCTTATTTAAAAGTCGCAGGCATTACCTTCATATCCTTACACTAAACTTAAATATTTTACTCAGACGTTCTTAATTTACAAAGTATTCAATTCAATCTATTGCGGGGGCACAGCTTATATGTTATTAATTCAGTCTTTCTTATGGGTACCAATAAAGGTATGTGATTTAGTAATTTAGACATGTAGAGTGCGACTAAGAGCCCACATTATTTTCGACTCCAGTAATCGAGTCATCGGGTTTAGAACCAGAAGAATATGCATGGAACTCATTGCTTGAAATCGCATACATTAGTGCGTTACCAAACAAACTTTTTTAATAGACTCAGACCCAAATTCATAGTCCAACCTAAATAAAATGATACTTTTGACATTTCTTGGACCGAACCTCATACGCTTGAACCTCATATGCTCTAAACTTTTAATTAAGGTAGTGAAACCGTGTGATTTCCTTATTTACGGAATACACGAATTTTAACTTTACATACTAATTCTTCAGTAAAAATTATAAGATTTAAACTGAAACGAACACGTATCCAGAATGGCGGAACCAAGAGCCGTAAGAATGACCAGGGTCAGTATCCCCCAAGCAAGCAGACCTCCAGGACGACCTCCCAAAAGATGGAAAGAAAGCTGGCGGGTCGACGTCACAAGAGGCAAACAATGATGCAGGACCATAACAGGCCTAAAATAAGAAGAAGAAAACTAGGTGCTATAGTCGGGTTATGAATTCGGGCCTAAGACTTTTTTTCTTTTTTTGGGTACTAAGCCAAAGGTTTTTCAATTATTATTATTTAAATATATGTTTAAATTCTGACCTTTAATTTGTTTCGTAGTTTTTTTTTCTCTCACATCCGTAGTCCTTATTTTTTTCTTCAAATAAATTAGAAAACTTAATCCAAGGTGTAAAAGGCTCAAGGCACATTGGTCTTTTCCCCTTTACCATTGTTTAAATATTTTGAACGTCTTGTCAAAAAGACACAAAGATTTTATTTAAGATAATACTATCTTGTTTTCATCTGACAACAATATATAAATTCAGACACAGAAAAATACACAATGCTTTTCCGTTTTTGGTTGCGTCGTAAATGCGAGCATCATAATAGTTTCCAAAGTTATTTCTTTGAAGATAAAAGAGTTGTTTTCTCACATTTTCACGTCTCGTATGAAACATAAAAATGTCGTTTTAACCCTCTTTATGATACTAGTTTGACACCGTACACGCATCAAATTAAATTTCTTATGGGACGTGTAAAAACTTCACTGTACATATGAAGGGAGAGAACTAAAACAATGAACATGTGTTAATATATCCACCTTAGTTCGGTTTATCGACGTTTTTATTTTTGTTTTTTTTTAACACTCTGTCGTACAAAGCATAAACAAGTTTATCTCATTTTTATGATTTCTAGTTAATATCATTTTTAAATCAGCGTTCTTTAGTTTATATGTATAGTCACAATAAACTCCTCCTAAAGAACATTATTTATTTATGACCTCCGTGGCCGAGTTGGTAAGATGCCGCCAGCCCGGATGTTACGGGAATTCGATTCCTGTTGGAACCCAATTTATTTTAAAGAGTTCCAGTCTGGTTTTCACTTCAGGCCTCTTGAACACCTTTCTGGTTGGTTGAAAGAGATTACCACGTGGCAATAAACAATAAACAGAACAAATAATATTTATGAAACTTTCGTTAAATGGGTTTAAACTATCATATCTCACCATTCCTTTAAAAAATTGCTTACCATAAAGGTACAAGAAAACATAAAATTGTATTGTATTTGAATAATAGCTACATAGTTTTGTTTTTTTTCTTTCTTTGTGTTATGAAGTTTCGACAGAATTGTTATTTGAGACGCCATGAACAAATAGTTCATGTTTGGAAAACGTTTATTTTCCAAACAAAAATAAAAATTTATCGTTTTTTCAGGAATGTTTAGTCGATTTGCAAAAAAACTGAAAAAGTGCTTTTGTAAAGTCACTGCATGTCAACGTATTCGCTTTGTTATTCGATGTGTTCTTGCTCGTAAGTCGAAAAAACATTTTACAATACAAATAAACTTTTAAATATTTTAGCAATATCATGAAGCTAATTTCTTAAAATTATCCAATAATGGGTTTACTGCGCGGTATTTAATATTTTTTTGTTTATCATTACTTTGATGATGTGTTGGCTTGGCTATGTGGAACAAAAAAGATTGGCAAAACTATCATATAGCGTAGGCGCAAGAGTGGAATACCACAAAAGGTTTGATTGGATCAAGTGAACCAAATCTTCTAAAAATATGTATATACTCAAAAAAATCAAAGTATACCATATACATATTTGTTGGAGAAGATGTACAAATGTGCCTACACGTAAATGGTGTGGTATATCTATATATTCATTCATAGATTTTTTATGTCCCAATCGTCAAAATGTTAACTATCTTTAATTAATTATAACTGATCTTATTTCTTATATTTATTGGAAGAATTTCATGGGAAATATTTTCAGTACTACTGCTAAGTGTTTCGCTGTTGTATATTTTTTTTCGCAAAACAGCAAACAATCTTCAAAGTGGTATACATTGAGATGAAATAGTTTGCGCTTTGCACGATGATCGGGCGATCTCAAATAAGGGCGATGAAAGGGCGATCTCACATAACGTGTGTGAGATGTGATGAACTCGGAAAGGTCAAGATATTTAACAAGCGTACAATTTCATTTCATACTGGTCTAATATTTTTGAGATAAAATTAAATATTTGAATATATTCTCTGTTAATTTAAGTATTCTCTGACTTTCTACGTTTCCTTCTTTAAGAATATCATTAATTTGATCCAATCATATATTCCTTAGTCTTTTTCTCACATGCCTTCCACTCACATTTGCACTACATGTCTGTTTACTTAGTCATAATTCATTCATTCGTTCCACATTTTCAAATCATCTCAGTGTGCTCTTCTTCATTTTACTCAACACTTCTTAATTTTAGCCTTAAAGTTCACATTCATCTCTTACCACTAGATTCCGTATTCTATCATACATTATTACTCCATATATTCTTATCAATGCATGCATTTCTACAACATTTATTTGGCTCCTATCAGTATTTTTCCACTATTACCAAATATAATAGGTTAGTCAAAAAGTTTTGAAAGCGACATCTATGGAGCAGTAGAAAAACCAACATTTCTACGCCATTTTAATATTTCATCTTTCATAAGAAAGTACTCAAAATTTCATTTCGATCTGTCAATTCATTCTTTGTTTACAAGCCATTTGAATTTGACGTGTCAGTGTATTTTTTAACAATGGAAAAATCCGAATATCGTGCAGTGATTAAATTCTTTGTTTTGGAAGGTTTATCGGCTACCCATGCAAAGATGGTGAAAGTATTAAAAGAGTCTTCTCCTTCATTTCTAACCGTTCACCGATGGGTTTTGAAGTTTAAGCGTGGCCGTACAAGCGTTGAAGACGATCCACGCTCAGGACGTCCAAAAAGTGCATCAACACCAGAAATCATAGCGAAAATACAGGATATGGTTTTGAAAGATCATCGATCGACTATGGATGTGATAGCTGACACCATAGGCATCTCACATGGAACAACATGACATATTTTGGCTGAAGTTTTGGGTTTCAAAAAACTGTGTGCACAATGGGTGCCGCATTTGCTAACAATGCAACAAAAACACGTTCGAATGCGACTTTCTGAGCAACATTTGGAGCAATTTCGAAAGGATAAAAAGGATTTTCTGCGTCGATTCATCACTATGGATGAGACTTGGGTCTACCACCATGATCCTGAATCAAAACAAGAGGCTAAGGAGTGGTGTGAACCAGGCACTTTGGCTCCGAAGCGAGTTCGTGTCCAGAAATCGGCCAAGAAGGTGTTAGCGTCAGTTTTTTGGGATGCAAAAGGAATTTTATTGATAGATTATCTCCAAACTGGTAAGACAATCAACTCTGATTATTTTTGTGACCTTTTGGACCAGTTGGATGAAAAAAATTGTGAAAAAAGATCCGGTTTGCAGAAAAAAAAAATCATTTTTCATCAAGACAATGCACCTGCTCACACAGCTCAAAAAAACATCGCGAAAATCAGTGAATTGGGGTACGAATTGTTGCAGCATCCACCCTATTCGCCAGATTTAGCTCCCTCTGACTTCTGGTTGTTCTCACACCTCAAAAAATTCCTTCGTGGAAAGCATTTTTCATCAAACGAAGAGGTTATAGCCGTCGTAGGGGAGTATTTTGCAGGCCTTCCAGAAAGTCACTTCCGTGATGGGACAACAAAGTTGGAAGATCGTTGGACCAAGTGTATTGATCTTATGGGAGACTATACTGAGCAATAAAAGTGATTTCCCCCCAAAAAATGTATTTTCATTTCCGTTTTCAAAACCTTTTGACTAACAGTATAACTTAACCATATTAAATTTAAGAAATAGTTTTTAAAAACTTACATTGGACTGACATGGGGATATTCATCAATGGAGGATATTTAATCCATTGCAGATTCACAGATGACATTTTGTAATTGCAAATGCCCGATTTTATATCAAATGGCCGTTGCGAAATACGATATCTTAAGATTAATCGTAATAAGCAATAGAGTGAATGGTATGTTTTACAATGCGACGACCGGCGCATTTTAAGAGAAGCAAAGCTGGCTACTCATAATGGAATCTTGGCTCCAACATGAGGAGATGCAAATGAAACTTGGACATTGCAAAAAAGTGATGAAAGTTAGATAAATTATATAATAGCATTTCATAGAATACCCTCAAAAATAATATACGACCGAATAAAATATTATGATATTTAGGAGGAATATAAATTGAAAGAAGATACAATGCTTAAGACGAAGAAAAGAACAATGAGATAGTTCGACCATGTTAAAAGAATGAATAGTAAAAATTTAACAAAGATAATCAAAACGAGTAGTAAAGAAGGTACGATCAATTTGAGACTTAAAAAAACGTGACACATTTAAATTAATCAAATTTTGAAGAGTGAAAAACCTTAATAGAAGAGTGGATTATTAGGTGTATGGAAGTGGCGAAACAAAATATGTGTGCCAGAATCATATGACGTGGAGATCTGTTTTCTCTGCCTATCTCAATAGGAACATGGCGTGATTGTGATAATAATGCAAGTTTCCAATAGAACAATAACGCCGACTACATAAATTAATCGAAACTAGCATATCCGTGGATATTAAAATAAATTGGATCACAACACTTTGGAAGAAATTTAACAATGAGTTGGGGTAATTTATGTCTACGAATAATAAAATTCAAAATAGATAAGAAGGTCCAAGTTGTTTTAAAGTTCTTTTGGTAAAATGAAACACAGCTTTAAAAGCAATCTTTCCATCAGCCTTAAGCGAAAGGCATTTAAAAAGTGTATACTTGTAGTTCTAGTTCTCTCAAACGAGTGTGAGCTATGTGACAATAATCCAAACCTATAGAAAAGCTTCAAACTTCTCAAAGAAGTTGGGGGAGATGTATAATAGCCGACGGCAAAATTGGAATTTTTCGCAAAGATATGAAGATTTTTTTAAAGTACGGAAAATGATGGCAACATAATGTAAAGGTTCCTTTGCTATCTTATTTTGAGCCATCAAAGTCTATTTTGACTCGAACACGTTGTCATACATACTCGTATTTATCGAATGCAAATATTTTGGATTATCTCCAATCAACCGCACCGTTACCGTGATCAAGTAACGGGAGCATGAGACATTGGACAGTAGTATTCGATTCAAACCAGGTAGAAAATTACATACTAACATACATACCACCCCGCCATTTCCCTATTGGGGTAGGCAGACTTTCCTATCTCGACACACACACTTTGCTTCTTTTACATTCATAGGCCATTTCACACAACTTCTTCGATATATTTGGCTAGCTACGTTTCCTTCTATCAGAGTATCATTAACTTGATCAAACTATTATATCCATGATATTTCTCTCACACACCTTCCGTTCAAATTTGTACTATATATTTGTTCACTTAGCCTTTTTTTCATTAATTCATTTTTCATGCCCATACTATCTCAGCATGCTCTTCTTCATATTATTCAACACATCAGCCTGTTTACATTCATCACTAATCACTTTATTCGGCTCCTCTCAGCCTTTTTAAACGTTTATGTTTTACTACCATACGTAAAAGTTGGCATCAAAATACTATACCAAGACCGAAAATAGCACACCTTTTTTGGAGATCTTTTCGTCCGCCAGTTAGTAGTGAAATGAAATACAATATTTTCAAATAGAAACGAGTAACAAACTATTCAGGGCCTTAAACGTTAGATGCGAATCAAATAAGACTTTTAGTTCCGCACTATATTAATGATTATACTTGAATATAACTGGACTACTGCATTTCAGATTATTTTTTATCTAATTGTTTTCAATGTAGCTGCTTGGTTGATATTGTAGTCATAAATATTGTCATATCAGTCCATTTCTATAAATGCTACATTGGTTTAAGTGTTGTAAATGGGTATATTTCAATCTTAGCCTCTTTGTATTTAAGTCCCTTAATGGAATGTATCCATTGTATCTTTCGAATCTGTGTCTGAGAAATGTCTCTTCGTAGAGGAGTAGACCTTTGAGATCGATTTCATCTTCATCCAATAAATTGATAGTTCCGAATAGATACCATAGGGCAGGGTATTACAATAAAGATTTTACCGTTGTTTGTCCTGTGGAACACTACACACATACACTACACACACCTAAAGGGGAATATGTTTCTATCACATATCGAATAATTTATTTGTAGATCATCTTACTTTGGTAAGGTTTCTGGAGTTTTTTTTCCCAAACATGTTTTTCTAAATATATGCAGATGTTAGAAATAACTAATCTAATAATCGCAGCCCCCACCTTATCCTTACACGTAACTTATACACGTTTATTTTGTAATATTTTTCATCAGTCAATAATAGTGGGCTCGAGTCCCGAGTCTGCTCTCTAAACGGCGCTATATAAATTGTCCTTTAATTATTATTGTTATAAAACAATATCCAGATACTTCGAAATAAAATTATTGTAAATACAAACTGAAAATGTATTATATCTCTCCAAATACATGATTATGTAATGAGGTTAATAAGCCAGTGATTACATTGCGAATGTTAATGTTATTCTGATAGTGATCAAATTATCACCAGTCAGCAGTAATCGGATTATGTTGTCAGCGATGTGTTTTACGCTTTTATGAGTTTTGTTGAGCGGTGAATTCAATGCAGAAATTTATACATAAAAATGAAATGATTGGTACGTAGTCGTCTGATGACATATCTGTCCTGTTCTCAGGAATCACGCATAGCGAAATAATTGGCATATAGTTAATCTTTTTTACATACGCAAACAAGTATTTCGTCCTCGTTTTGTATTACGATAAATGTAATAAAGATATATATACACACATACTATATATTATACAAGTTGCTCCATGTGCAATATTCATCAGCGTTGTACTTATAGTTTGTAAAATTTGTATTGTATGTTAACCATTTCTATGTTTAATGTTATGGAAACATAAGAAAGTTTACAACGACCACTCACAAAATAATCGTCGGTTTGAAGACAGTGTTGTTACCCTCCTCGAATGACAAAACCATTTTCAACCTAGCACTTGAGGGTATAAGGATACCCATGACTTTGATCTTTATTTTTATTTTTTTATTTATTTTACATGTGACAAGAAATAAGCATCATTTGTGAAAAAACAACAGGTAATTTAATTTGGTCATATAATTTTAATGGATCTGGGTTTGTTGCCTTTCATTTGTCGTGTCCCCAGTAAACTAGGTTTTTACCTGTATCTCACTGAGGACATATATCATGAAAAAATAAATCGATACTTCTTAAAGATTTTTGATTATATAAAACCCCGTTACACATTCTCATCCTTCTAACAAACAGTGATACTCAATTACACATATATACATCACGCGAAATCAAACTCCTCACAATTCATCACTCCAGACCGACCAAAAACATTCACCCCACAATGTAACGCACATAATCATAAAAATTAAAAAATAAAACAAAAATATAAAACAATAAAAAACACATCTAATCTTTTGAAAATATGCACTATGGACATCGTCTCTATGTCGGGGTTAGCAGAAAGGATATAGTGCCTATTTTCTATCGCAATCCACATTGTTGCCTAGTCTACACCCAAATACCTTCTCATACAGCTCCTAATATTTCCACGAGTTTTTAAATTTCCTTCTTTCAAAATATAGTTCCCATGATCCAACAATAATTTCCTTCGTCTTTTTCCACTCACATTTATATCGTATATATGTCGTGTAATTTTTTCTCCATTGATTCGTTATACATGCCCAAACCATATCAGATTGCTCTCCTTCTTTCTCCGTAAGTTTATATTTAACCTCAATCATTCATTCTTTATTCCGTTATAAATCATCATCATTTCGTGTTTTCTTATCTGTGAACGCATTTAAATTTAATGAAAATTTGTATGTGCTGTATAAAATATAGCTAGTTTTATAGATCTGGATTTTTGTGCATCTGAGAGTACTATATGGAAAATACCTAATTTAAAGTTTCTCAAGGACGGTGACAAAGAAACTTCGTAGAGGCTTTTAAGTTTAAAATGTTAAGTGATCATGTATAATAAATATAAATACAATAAAGTATTGTCCGTCACCTATTCATTTCATCATTCCAACAGCAGCCTCGGCAGCCTTATTAATCCGAGAGTCAGTAAATCTTTTTCATCACCCGATTTTCAGTAAAACAACTTTGGTCGTTTGTTTGTTTTTCCTGTGAAATAAATTGAAACTCGGATCTTATAAAACATTTGTTTTATTTGCAGAACTACCAAGCTTAATTAATTACATTTTATAAATTGTCTTAAAAAAACCTTTTTTTTTCATAGTTTAATTTATTAAACGCGATCTGAATGTTTGCTGTCGTTTTAAATATTTCAGAAATATTTAATTTTCAAGGAATCGTCGAGACAATGGAATAACATTTTAAACAAGAAGATACAGCAAAAATCAACAGAGCATAAACCCCTCTTATTACTCATTCAGCGAAACAGTTAAATATTTAACGCTATATTCAGAATTTTGGAAGTATCAATTTTACAAACATTTACAAGTCTTTAGCGAGCAGACTCCTTTATCCGGACCATTTAGCGCAACTTGACTCTATCCGGATTTTCCAGCAATCAACTTTATTTCCGCCTTTAGGGAACTTGAGAGGTGTAAAGGGGTTCTCTTGTATTTGTTGTATCCTTCAGTTTTTTTCATCTGCAACAAGTGTTTTTTTTACTATTTATTTTTTCAGTTATGATATTCAGAACTTGTTTGAAGTTATGAAATTTTGTATTGATTAATTTTTACTTCATTTTTTTACTACGACATCACTGTATTTCTTACAAAAGGAATAATGTGATGATGATGATGATTGAATATTTTATTTATATCCCCTAGTTTAATTGAGATGAATGACGCGTTTCGCTTCAGAAGCAGGTATGTATACTATTATGTAGATGGTTATAGAGCGAAACTGGTCTGTGGTCTCAATAAATTAGGCGAAAAATAATACGAGAGGAATGAAAAACACAAACAACTTAATACTCATACAGAAGGATTGAGGTCACTCAAGAGATTTATGATAACCTAACATCCATTTGAAGACTCCGCAACGTGAGCGTGTCGATTTCTGGAGATCTAAAACATAAAACTTAAAGTCATGAATATGTTACATCTTAACAAAGTACTTGCTAGCGCAACACTACGTATCATGGGTCGTATGGAGGTCTTTCAATCGCCCACGTACCCACGTGGGTAGATCAAGCTGTCTTAAACGGAGGTTCGAAACTAAGGACCCACCACTATGAAGGTGTGACAACTTTAAATCAATTTCACACATAATGGATGACCTTCGTAGCCTAGTTGATAAGACGCCTGTATTCCAACTCTCGAATTGCTAGTTCGATTCCCATTGGGGTCCAGATTTTTGAGAAGGGGTTTGTTTTTCACTTAAAGCCTCTTTAACACATTTCTGGTTGATTGGAAGAATATGACAATACATCCTCCAGGTAATACTATAAACAACGAAAGTGTCGTATAGTTGTTTACCTTCTGTGCACCGTGAGTTGGTTGAAAAAGAACCTGCACAGGGGAAGCCCCAATGAAATCACAATTGTATCTTTCTGAACTGATAAGATAGATCTGGTGTTGTTAACGTAATTGGAATGGAATAAAATATTTAAGTATTATTCATTAAACAATATTTTTTACTAGAATAACAATTACATTGTGTATTATCACCTTGAACTCGCAGTTGAACAACTTGACTTAATCAATAAGCTATACTCGTATTTATTTGTGAAACATTGTTAAATCACTCAAATAAAAAGCTCCAAATAAACAATTTCATTCATTACAGCTGGTATTTTTTTATAAAATATATCTGTATTTTTTTTTTTAAATATTCGATTTATTTGAAACATTTTTCTTTGTCTACTGATCATCAATAATATCGGATTATAAAATAGTTGACAGGTTAACATTTTGGAAAAATTAAGAAGCTAGGAGATCAGCATCAAATCTTGGTCCAATGTTGACTGTATCAAATGCAATTTTACCCGTATTTATATTTCTACTTATCTCTTCTTTATTTTCATTCGTTTACATGTTTAAAGAAGGTACATCTGGCAGGCTTTTTTTTATCCACTTTGCGCGGATATCTCCTATTGCACAAAGAGGGTCTGCTTCAAGCTGCTTATTGTCACTCAGCAATTTCTTCTAACTAACCAGCTTATCTTAAACACATATAATAAACTCTTGAATCCATTACAGACTTTAAAAAATTTAAACATTGAAATTAAAATTAACCGTGCGTATATTTAATCCAGGTTTTATTTTTGGCTGTATAGTTATATCTCCTATAGTCATCTAGATCCGTTGTTGATCCTATTGTATGCAATTTTTCTCCAGCTTATATATCTTATTGTCTCTTCAATACGTACATATATATATATATATATATATATATATATATATATATATATATATATATATATATATATATATATATATATATATATATATATATATATATATATATATATATATATATATATATATATATATATATATATATATATATATATATATATATATATATATATATATATATATATATATATATATATATATATATATATATATATATATATATATATATATATATATATATATATATATATATATATATATATATATATATATATATATATATATATATATATATATATATATATATATATATATATATATATATATATATATATATATATATATATATATATATATATATATATATATATATATATATATATATATATATATATATATATATATATATATATATATATATATATATATATATATATATATATATATATATATATATATATATATCCTTTATTGATGTTGTTTTTGCCATACGCTATTATTTTTAAGTTTTTATTTTTTATAAGCCTCAATAAGTTACCAAAATAAATTTTTAGTTCTATCAATGCCTCTTTTTCTTTTAATCTTCAATAAATTAGCATCTAATCCATTATTGATTTTACCATAAACGATTATACTCCAGCTTCTATTTCTTGTCATCTACAATAAAATAAATAAATTAGCATTTAATCCATTGTTGATTCTATCATAAACAATTATGCAACAGCTTCTATTTCTTGTCATCTTCAATAAAATAAATAAATTAGCATCTAATTCCATTATTGGTTCTACAGTATACAATTGTGTTTCATCTTTTATTTCTTGTCATCTTCAATAAAATAAATAAATATGCATTTAAAAGCATTATTGATTCTACCTTGTACCATTTTGATTCAGATTCTATTTCTTGATATCTTAAGCAAAATATAATAAATAAGCATCTAAATCCATTGATGATTCTACCATTAACCATTGTGTTCTAGCTTCTATTTCTTGATATCTCCAGTAAAGTAAAATAAATAAGTGTCTAATTCCATTGTCGATTATTTCATATGCAATTGAGATTCAGCTTCTGTTTATTCTCATCTTCAATAAAGTAAAATAAATAAGTATCTAATTCCATTGTTGATTCTTTCATATGCAATTGAAATTCAGCTTCTGTTTATTCTCATTTTCAATAAAGTAAAATAAATAAGCATCTAATTCCATTGTTGATTCTTCCATATGCAATTGAGATTCAGCTTCTGTTTATTCTCATCTTCAATAAAGTAAAATAAATAAGCATCTAATTCCATTGTTGATTCTTCCATATGCAATTGAGATTCAGCTTCTGTTTATTCTCATCTTCAATAAAGTAAAATAAATAAGCATCTAATTCCATTGTTGATTCTTTCATATGCAATTGAGATTCAACTTCTGTTTATTCTCATCTTCAATAAAGTAAAATAAATAAGCATCTAAATCCATTGTTGATTCTACCACATATCATTATATTCAACCTTCTATTTCTTGATAAAGTTTAAGTAAAGTAAAATAAATAAGCATCTTTATCCATTATTGATTCTACCATATGCCGTGATATTCCGGCTTTTATTTCTTGACATCTTCAGTAAATTAAAAGAAATTAAATTAATCCATTTATGATTCTTCAATAAATCATCGTGCTCTAGCTTTTATTTCTTATAATATATAATGTGCATCTAAATCCGTAGTATTGTAGATTCTACTGTAAACCATTGCGCTCCAGCTTGTATTATATTTCTTATAATCTTCTTGAACCATTTCGATTCCTTGTTAATTCGACTGCGGGTTAGTTAACTTCAATGTCAACAACTATCTTGATATTGGAAGATTTAATTTAAAATAAGAAGTTAACAACTTGTGATGTTGAAGTAGTTTTCAGTCGCTTTGTACTTGTAAATTATTCAACCCTCGTCTAATTGTTGGTAAAGGATTCAAAGATTTAAATTATGTTCGAAATTTCTAAAATCCTGCGTACCCTAATCATAAAAAGTGTTTCCTTCAAATCCCAAGTTGAAAATAAAATTGAAAATGATGTGAAACGATTGCTTAATGGTGAAATATACAAAATCAGTCTTCGTAAATATTTCATGATAAATTTCAGTTTCTGAAACAGACTGAATACTTGAAGAACGATTTGTTTCTGTATATAAATTATTCAACTTTTCAAGATAATGAATGATTCTTTAGACAGATTCAACAAAGTGAAACAAAAAGACTTAGGATCTTAGTATTAAGTTGTTTTATATTAAAATCAAGCGAGACTATTTATCATTTTGTTTTCATTTACTCATCAAGTTTAAATACTTAAATAATTCATTACATTTAAAAAATCTTTAAAATATGTATTTTATTTTCCAAAAAAAAAATGTAATACAATTTCAGTTCAACGAATAAAAAATTTAACTAAATCATCATTTTCATCACAATCCCGTCATATTCCTATAGGGGGTAGACAGAGAGACTTCACTTTATTCTATCTTGGCATATATTTTTCTGCTACATCAATATACCTGGTAAAGTATACTCACCTTGCAAAGATTTTTAACATTTACGCATTTCTAAATTTTATTTTTTTAAGTCTACCCAAGTTTATCTTGATTTATTTCTTCACATCTAGTATAAATGATTTGTCTCAGTAATGCTTTTATACGTGCTCGAATAATCTTTATGCTCATTTTTCATTTTAAATGCTACATCTTCTTTTAATCCATATTATTTCGTAATTTTCTCATTCTTATTCTTTCGTTTTTTTACTCATTGTATACAACGCTCTCACTTCTATCGAATTTATCTTACTTTAATCACATGTTCAACTAAGTATAAACTTAAACTCATGATTTGACAAATATCACTTTCCCTTTATTTTTTTAATAAGTATTTTTAATTAACATTGCCATTTAAGGTAAGCATTCACGGAACATTTAAAATATTAAAATTTAACAATGAATCCAAATAAAATTTTAAATAGTCTATGTCAAATATGTTTTGGTGATTTATATTATTGGAATTACAGCTGAAAAATAATTATAACTTAATTAGTATTTCAAAAATACTGTCGATATGTATGTTATGTTATTTTTAACTCAAGTTTTTTGAGTTGTGAGAACAAGTTATAAAACTTGCTCTTTTATAGATAAAGTCCAAAACCATAGTATAAATAGGGCAAAACCCATACGATGGTTGTCGACGAAGAAATAATACGAGAATTGAATTTTGAATACAAGAGAGCGAGAGAAGAATACTTCGAAATTTGAATCTCGGTGGGCCCGTAATAAAAAATTATACTGAACGAATTTTAAATATCTAACTAACAATTTTTAAACCGGTGTAAAAGGGGACGATGTATAAATTCATAGATATAAACAAATTCTATATTTATGAATATATATTTTCATAAATGAAGAATTTGTTTTACTTCCGTGAATATTTCACGGGTTGCAACTAGTAAGAAATATTCGTTTAAAATTTCTTATTTCTCAAAAAATGGAAATTAAAGTTTGTGAATTTCCTAATTAATTTTGATTTTATTCCCTATCTCTTTATCAATTGTTACATCACTCTCGAATCCCCTAAATTCAAAATGAGCAATTAAATCCTCTGAATTACGAGAAAAACGATAAAATATCTGTAGTAATTACATCTTCCACATTAATCCAATCAAGTGGTACTCTTACAGCAATAATTCTTACTTTTAATTCATTTTGAAATTTCCCCTTCAACGTATTTTACGATTCATCGATGTAGGCTTACCACGTTTTAAATTAGAATCGAAACTGTTGTTTTTCTTATTTGAAAACAAATCAATGCGTAATATTTCATAATATGAATACGTTTTTTTTCTTTCTTGTGGTAGACACCGGGTCTGCACATTCAATATATTGCCTCTCTTGAATCGGTGACTTTCAGATCTTATTGAAGTGGTTTTCGAGGAAGACGATTGTCAGGGGGTTTTGTACAGTATAATATTAGATATTCTTTAAGTTTCCATAATGTCGACGTTCATGCCAATATATTATTTATGTTATCTCATGCAAATGTATTTTATTCCATTTTTATATTCAACGACAAATCTCACATAATCAATAAATCAAAGTCAACGAAATTTGTTTCTTAAATTATGACTTCAACACGCTTTGTTTTAAGAGAGTGCAGTAAATGAAAATGAAAGTATCGCTTCTCACTGATAAGTTTACCGAATATGAAAAAGTGTATTTACATAAATAAATAGACAAATAAATAATTAGTTTATGATAAACTTAATTAAATAAACTTATATGTTAAGACAATGGAAATGAAAATACATTTGAGAGATATAAGCTATCAAAAACTCTGAACTCATCTTTTCACATCTTTCTTATCTAGAAACACGCCTACCTACCAATTAGAGGGCGAGCCTAAATCGTGAAAAAGTCAAATGTTTTACAGCCCCTATTCATATTTCAATATAGAATCGAAGGTTATTTTGAGATTCATAGAAAATAATGTGTCATATTTATTTTGATGACAAACCTATTCTTCTTCTTCCTGGCACTACTGTAAGCGTTCCCAGGTTCCAAGTTATGGCTGTTATCTTTTTAAACCTTGAACGACTGGCTTTTCTCTGTTTCATTTTGCTTGCCCCTGGAATCCTGCAAGCTGGCCCTGAAATGATGTCAGTCTCTGGGTCGCCGAGGGGAGAATCACCCTCACTGTTAGACAGGGTAGTGCATCTTTGCGATGACAAACCTATTATATGATGAAAATTATATTTATAATCATCTGTTAAAAATAACAATTTAAAAAAATTCTGTGGTAAAAATGAAATGAAATTTGTGATGACATATTAATTCTCAATATCTATCCCTATTTATCAATGAAATGTAAGAAAATATACGAAATTGATTTACAGCCTGTTTTAGTCTCAAAAATAAAATTTAAGACAGAAATAATAATTTTCGAATCAGAACATAAACCTCTACAGATCTGGTGTCCATTTTAATGGACATAGAGTTTATATGCACTTTATAAAAAAACTTTGTGGTGTATTTCCCAATGGTAACAAATGAAGTGAAAAATACTGTATTATCGACTTGAAACGTTTTGGGCGCCATCCATCTAAACTAATACGACATATTATTGTATTTAGTGTAAATAGTCCACCGCATACTTAAAAATTATATGAATAAGGCTTCTTCTTATATAACAGGTAACGTGGAATGTTACAGAGCTGTATAAAACATTTCATATTGAAAACGAAAATAATAAAACAAAAGTTTTTTTCATTCTATTATACATACATTAAATAAAATCTATGAAAAAAAGTCGTTTGCAGCTTGAAATACAATATTTAAAAATGCTTTGTAGCGGTCGACTCGCAACGTATGGTGGCCCTACTCGTACCTTTACAGCTGGATTATCTTTAACTCGAATTAATGACCCGCTGCGATAATGGTTAACTTTTGACTTGACTGGAATGAAAATACACTTTTACAAGTCAAAATTTGACACAATACTTGTCAAAAGTTGTTTATGGCTCATTGTTACAGTTTCGTTTTGAAATTAATAATAATTACTTGGAACTTTTAAATCACAATTATGATTTAGAAAAGTTTGGACATTTTTTCATGGTATTTTGTTTTTGTTTGCTTTTAAAAAATATTTGGCATAAGGAAAGTGTTTTAAAAATATAAATGAGGGTACTGAAAAAAAAACATACGTTATGATAGGTAAAAACATACGTTATGATAGGTAAAAACATACGTTATGATAGGTATCCGCAGGAATGCTGACAATCGTTCCTAAATTCTCGTGTAAAATGGTCTTAGAGTACAACCAGTCCAGAAATAATCTATCAGAAATTGAACGTGAGGCGCCTGCTTGTTCATTGTGAATTTTAACCATTGGATCACGGTCAATGACTAAAAAAACTTTACAAAAACGCTATACAACATAAAAATGACACCTTTAACTTAAAAATATATTTAACAATCCTCTTTTTATTTTTTAGGTGTTAATCGTTTTTGCTTATAAATAACATAAAAACTTTCTTTGAAATATGTATTTTTTCACATATTCATACACATTAATCTCAGTTTTTAATCTATTCAACACTCCCCAAATTACTTCATCTAAACATAAACTAGAATTAAACTACTGCGATGGGAGGCATGGTGTAAATATTTTATAATAAACACATACGGTTTAAAGAGCAGGGGAAAGCTTTTTAAATTACACCATAAGATAAGTTCAAAAGCTATAGCTGGATTTAATGAATAAAAAGCTATAGCTGGCTTTAATGAGTGTCAGTGAATCTGTTACACGCTCTTAATGTAAAACAGTTGTTACTGAGAGTGGTTTTGTGTTATTTCTTTTTCCTGGTATTTACAGATTAACTCATTTGCATCCTATTTTTTCTACGAAATAATATTTATGAATTAAATTATTGTTATGAACTTTTATTTTAGATCCTATAATTTATCAAGTAATTAAGTTCCAAGATGTTAAAAGTTTTTGTAACTTTATATTATATAACACTTTCATTGTAATTTATTTTTAACAAACACTGTTTATTCCAAAGTGGAATAAACAGTGTTTGTTAAAAATAAATTACAATGTCTTTAAACCTCCACAACGTTAATGCCTTAACTATAAACAACACTTTCATTGTATTTAAATTGTTATGTTACAATCTCTTCCAAGTATCCTCAAAGATGTTTAATAAATGTTGTGAAAATATTGTACAGACCACCTACCGATAACCCTAGGGTTGGCGAGATCTCTGTATTAATTATATGCATAAAATATTATATAAATAAAAAATTGTGAAAACTAGACTGAAATCCTGTTTAGGGTTCTAATGGGCATTCCCAAATTGGAAGATAATCATCTTAATACAAAAACTAGATCATGAAATTGGAAGATAATCATCTTAATACAAAAACTAGATCATGAAATTGGAAGATAATCATCTTAATACAATAACTAGATCATGAAATTGGAAGATAATCATCTTAATACAATAACTAGATCATGAAATTGGAAGATAATCATCTTAATACAATAACTAGATCATGAAATGTTAAAAATAATTTTGGGATTATATGGTCATCGTATGGAATCTTTCATAAAATCTCAAGGTGAAAGTCAAGTTTATTTTTAACTTAATGTTGGTGACCAATTTAATAAAGCGCATTTTTTTGTAGTTCTAGTAAAGCTTTTACAATTCTCCATATAAAAGAAATCTAAAATAATCCTATTGGACCCGAATTTTTAAACAAAACCCTCCAGTTGCATTTAAATATCTCTTAAAAGTGTTAATTTACGACATCTTAAACTGAATCCACATATACCATATTTGTGTTCTATATTACGAGGCATATCCAGAAAGTAAATGTACTGAATTTTTGTAGGTTACAATTTTTTTTATTTGAACAAAAAAATTACGTGGTTAGCGTAGTACATATGTAAGCTATTTTTCGACATAGTTGCTATTCCTCTCAATGCAGGTGGTGAAGCGGGGTATCAACTTTTTGATGCCTTCCTCGAAGTAGTTTCCCGCCAACCCCTCCGTCCACTTCTCCACCTCCTCCTTTACACCTCGTCTGTTGAAAACCTTTTTCCACCCATATGCAGCTTCAGGGAGGTAAAGAGATAGTAATCTGAAGGTGTTAGGTCAGGGGAATGCGCGGGATGGTTCAGGACATCCCATTCAAACGAGGCGAGCAGTTCCTTCGTGGCGTTGGCCGTGTGTGGTCTGGCATTGTCGTGCAGCAGGCAGACTCCCTTTGTCAGCATGCCTCTCCTCTTCTGAATCGCCCTCCGCAATTTTTTTAGGGTCTCACAGTATCTTGCAGAGTTGATGGTCTCCCCTTGAGGCATATATTCAATTAAAATTATGCCTTGACAGTCCCAAAACACGGATGTCATGATTTTCTTGACTGAAATTGTGGTTTTGAACTTTTCTGATCATCATGCACAGACGTACGACCGTTTTTAAACTCGCGACACCACTTGTACACACTCGTACGATTCATAGCTTTATCACCATATGCAGTTCACCTCATTATAAACCTCAACCGGAGGTTTTCCCTTCCAAACGAGATAACGGATGACGTCGCGTATTTCGCACTTGGCGGGAGATTGGATTGACATTTTTCACGAAACGTGTTGTCGCGTCGACACTTCTCAACTTACTGACCTCGAACCGGTCTCGTTGCGGAGGGAAAGGGTCAGGCTACACGAAAGTGTAGCCAACATGTCGAAAATAAAATCCATCCGGTTGTGACAGCCTCAGTACACTTATTTTCTGGATACGCCTAGTACATTCATGGGATCCATCGGCAAATCAGATAGTTATTTAAATATATAAAATGGGCAAAGCAATTTCTAAAAAAGGTTTATTATTATATTTTTTTACAGATTTTGAAACAAATAGTTTACTTACCAGATTTTCTGCAATTACTCTTGTCAATTTAAATAAGATTTAATTATTTTTATTCCTAAACTATAACATTTAACTATTTTTATACCTAAATTAAAACCTAAACTTTAAAGAAATCCACAAAATTCAAATAGGAAATGAAAGATAATAGAGCTGGAATAATCAAAATTCCCCATTAATTTAAAACCAAGACCTATCTATGTATTCATGCAGAATCGAAAATACGTTTTATTTATTATCTTAACTATTATTAGTTATCAACGATAAAGAGTTACTCGTTTCAATTAAAATTGCACTATATATATAAATTGGATTAAACATTGCACAAATTCAAAATACAGTTTTTATTAATACATCTTCCAAAAAATTGTATCTTTTAACATTAACATTTTTCAATATTATTAACTGCCAACTAAAATACATTTATAAAATCTGAATCCGATGTCAATGGGTTAGAAAAACTTAGTATGTTCGTATATCAATTTAAAATTAGTTGGACAAATTTTATGTGGTGTTAAGATATCGCGGTAAGATGGAAGTTATTTAGAATTACATACAAATTAAGTAGAACTAGTTATGGCCTGTAAAATATTTTTCACGTGTTTTTCATAAACCTCTACAAATGGTAATGTCATCTTTATTTTTTTATAGTTACCAATAAATATGCTGATTCATAAAAATAATTTTAACCGTACTAAAATATGAGTTTTTACACTTTTCGTAAATTTTGTTAGTTCAGGCTTTTACACGAGTATATTGTAACACTCTTAGTTTAAAATAAATGGGCTCAAATCTTTAGTAAAGTTTATGAACGCTGGCTTCTATCAATTTAAACATTTTTAAAAGTTAAGGCAATCATAAATTACACTTTTTCTATTTTCATATACTTTAATTAGTAAGAATAGGGAATTGATTAGTAAGAAATAATTTTAGAAAAAAAAAATGTACTGTGTATGTTGCACTATTTTTTACATATACGTGTTTAAAATTTTTGAAGGTTGAAATTTAAAAAAGTTTTTTTGTTAAATGAATTAAGTAAAAGACTTTCACTAATGTCTTTAAAAGTAATCAATTTATTCTTATGAATTAAAAAATAATAATTGTGTTTGTTAATTTCGATGAAATTTTTATTAATATTTTATTTTTTTTAATTATTTTTCTTTGTGAATTTTAAAGACAATTTTTTTAGCACAAAACTGAATAAATTAGAAGTTCATTAAAGTTCAAAACAATAAATGGAATATTTCCGCAGAAAACACGCTGTGAAATAATTATATATCTAGATGAGCCAACACCGGAAAGGAGTACAATATTATATCCTCCGGTACGAACGTGACTGCACTTTATTTAAACAGTTATAGAGACTTTTACCCTGAGATACTGTAAGCCCCAGTCCCCTCTCAGTTATCACGATTGCATGTCAGTGTCTATCATTTCAGTGCATTATACCACAATGATTGGCCTCCTGTCTCGAGGGAGACATGGGGATATTGTCCATGAGGGTGAATAGTATTGTTTTTCATTGCACTATTTGCACAGTTTGCTCAAACGTAGAATGTTCCAATATACGAGTATTTAAATAGTTTCACCTTTTTCCATTATAATATTATGTATTTCTTTCAAAACATGGCAACAATAAAAAATCTGATATAACATTTCAATTGTTTAAATTATAATAAAAGTTTGCTTTTTTTTCTCAATTACAAACGCATTACCATTTTTTCATATTCACTAGATCATCTCTAATTTTGGCTAAATTAGGGTTTATTTTATCGAAATCTGTGTAATCGAATTTATATAACAATAAACTCGTTTTGTCCCTTAAATAATATCACTTTTTCACTCATGAATAATATTAAATACCATATACATTAGTTAAAGGATTTCATTTATAGTATCTCAATATACTTGATCAGTGTGCAAGTCATTATTTAGTATAATATTTGTTTATCTCTCTACGTACTTGAGAAAACAAAACATAATTAATACTATTCATTAGTTACTTACTGACTTTAATTTTAGCTGGGGTTACAGATTAACTAAAATACTATTAAACAAAAATTATAAATATAAAAAAAATATTGTATTTTTGACGTACTTTAGAAAGCGAATTAAAACCATAACATCGCTATTAAAACCTAAATCCCCCATCTTTCAATTAACACCTTGTAAAATATTGTATAATTGGTTGAAAGATGCAACAAATTCAGCATAGAGGCATGTATAATAAGTTATAGTTTTAGGAATAGAGGCAGGTATAGTTTTTGAATAAATAAATATCACTGATTTTTCAGAATTAATTTATACTAAATTATTTCTTTCGTCAATAAAATTTTATAAAACTACTCAAATTTACTTAAATTGTTTTTTCATTCGAGATTTCCTTTCTATTTGAGTAATTCGTTGAAATGTAAAAAAAAAATCAATCGTGTGGTACTCTTCAACATATCTGAATTAAATGTACGTACATGTTGAAGAGTATTGTCAGAAATATAACCCAAAATCCTGATGTGGAAGACCAGAGTATCACCATCCGGATCATGGGGGCACCTTGTACCTGTATTTCGATGACAAACAATTATTTTAAGATAAACAATCAAATTATAAGATAAACAACCATATTATAAGATAAACAGCAATACATGACTTTAACATAAATAACCAACGGCCATCTAACTAAGCACATGTTTACAATTAAATATTTAAAAAAAATATGGTATTTTAGGGAAACCAATTTTTACCTATTAAATATTTGGTCAAATCACAAATTCCTATTCGTTCATAATGAATTTGACAGTGCACCGAATAGGGTACGTCCAATAGCAGTATAATTAGGTGTCTACAAATCAGAGCATGACTGCCATAATAATTGAGTGGCTAAACAGCTTGATGAAGTGCGATATCCCCATTGTGCTCAACATCCCCCACATCCCCTGCAATGGCCGGGCACGTGGTCGTCAGCATAATGAAATACAAAAGGATATATTGCAGGTATTTCAGTTTACACGATCTGGTTGTTTTCATAGTATTTAGTGGATTTATTAAAGATCGTTCAGCCAGAAGAATCATTTTGCAATAGTGTGTTTTTTAATGAAGTGAAAAAGCAAAATAATATAAAAATATTATTTTATATTCAAACATTCAAATGAACACACACGTTTTGTAAATTAAAAATGCTGTCAGCTTATATTGTAATAATCATAAAAATAAAATGAATGTAAGTTTATTTCACATATTAATTGATTAGGCACGGCAGATTCCAGGAAACATTGAATAACAATAATGAAATTTTTCAAGATTAAAAATAAATATATGTGCAAGTATTATAAAGTAAAAATGTTCGTCAGCTTTAATAAGTTGGCGCATAAAAATAAAATGAATGTAAGATTATTTAACATATTAATGTACTCGTATCATA
This sequence comes from Odontocerum albicorne, assembly GCA_949825065.1. Lineage (NCBI taxonomy): Eukaryota > Metazoa > Arthropoda > Insecta > Trichoptera > Odontoceridae > Odontocerum > Odontocerum albicorne. The sequence goes on from OX463850.1 coordinate 16,797,192, forward strand.
ATTACGATGCTAAATAATACATTTTAAAAATATTAGTGGATGCAGTGATACTAAATTCTAGGAAACTTTAAGTTATAACAAAGTAGGTACATTCTAAGGTTTCAAAAAAATTTGAATTATACATTACATTAGACAAAAATCGCACTCCTAATTTCGACATAGTAGTGTTTTTCTAATCACCGAATATTTTAACAACAATGCAAACGTGCGCTCTGCGCGAACCAATCGTGTGGCATTCTAAAATCAATACCACTACATAAGTTGTGTAATACAGAGAGTGTTATTTACACTATTGCCTCTTGATGACTCTTCTGACTGAACGATCTATACCTTATTGAATTGCTACAATCATCACACATACACTACACTACACCTTAAGCTGAATAAGTTGATCTCACATAATATGTGAGATATTATGTACATAAAAAATAATTTATTTTTTTCTTTTTAGTGCGTCTTTCTTTGGTAAGTTTTCTGCGGTATTCTTACCAAATATGATCTTCTAAACATATTTAGATGCGAGATATACCTAATCTAATGGCTACAGTCAAATAAATCTGTTGCTGATTGTATGTGAACACTATACACACACACTATACTACACCTAAAGTCGAATGCGTTTCTATCACATATCGGATGATTTCTTTGTAGATCGTCTTACTTTGGTTAGGTTTCTGCAGTTTTTTTACCAAATATGTTTTTCTAAACATATTTGCAGATGATGGAAAGAACTTACTATAATAGCTGCAGCCACCGCCTCTTAGCCTTAACAAATAGTACATCTAACTTACATATTTATTTTGTAATATATTTAATCTGTAAAAAATAGAGGATTCAAATGTCGAGTTTTGAAGAGCCCTTGAAGAATGTTTGCTCTCTAAACTACGCTATATAAATTCTTCTTTTATTATTATAACTATCGAATTAAATTTTTTTTAAATATATAAAAAAAAAAGTATAATATACGCCTTGGTTTGCGAATATTAAATTACATTTTTATTATATATACGAGTACGTGTATAACTTTCAACTGACTAACTCTTTGACAGTTAAAGGTTTCTCAATGATGCTTGATTTGTAACATTCATCGCATATTCCGTACAATAGTCATTTTTTATCTTTTTGGTGATACTAAGTTTTCACCATGAAAAAGAGTGAAATTGGGGATTAGATGTTTCTAAGATTTTTTTATAGTTCAAATTCAGGCGAAAAATTGCACCATGGACGGTCGTTTTTGATATTTTTAGTATCTCTGCAATCTCACGTGTCGTTGGACGCTGGTTATTCTCGTTCAGAATCTTGATTTGGTCGTGATCATTGGTAATTGTCATTCCAAAGCGGGCACTATCTTTGAGTGACGTATCACAATTGCGGCATTGTTTAACCACATTTGACACACATGATCGCTTATTACATCGTCACTATAAACTGTACATATTCTTTTTAGGCTTGTGTCTATCCTTTGCAGTAGTAAAAATACGGAAAAATAACTTGTTTCGTTCCATCTTCAAAACTACTTCCAAACAATGCTCACACAATTTGGTTAAATGGTTGAAAAATGCGCTACCTTTCGTAATAACGTATATTTAGCACGTTTGGAATGAAGTTATTAACGACAATTTTGTCATAATGATATCTACCCGAGAAATTCGATACTACTCTTCGGACAACCCAATAGCATGCGAAGGATTTTAATATGCTTAACCAACATGTTTATTAATAGGAACTCAATATAACATAACTAATTTCCGTGAAAAAGAAATCGTACAAACAAAAGCCTGCAATCATAATAAGCTCAAACACAAATGTTATGGATGATTGAGGTCTAGGCTTGACGAAGTAATGACACCGCATTGTCCAGTGAACCTCATATCATAACTCTGGACGCTCGGTCTCGTACCGGTGTACTATTCGTATGTGCGCTGTGTACACGAGTACCCAGACATATGTTATGTCTGTCAAAAACAAGCGCACACGGACATACTCGTAAAACGTCAAGTTAAATATCTTATTAAGAGGTTATGTACGAAACAAAGAATCCAGGTTAAATATCTTATTAATATTTCACTTACGAAACATAAAGCTCGGGTCAGTAATTCATTACCAGTTTAATTACGAAACATTTAGTTCGTATTTAATTGTTTATTGAAAAGTTTCGGATATGTATTAAAAATAACAATTAAAAAAAATATAATAAAATTTAAAGATTTATAATATTGAACGGATGGTGGACGAAAGGCAAGCAAAAAGTTATAATGTAAGCATAAGTTAAAAGAGTTATATGAACTATAATTTGTGATGTATGACACAATAAGCAATACAAATATTGACTATAAATGTGAGCTAAAAACTGATATATTAAATATCATAAAAAAGAGTATGTTGTGGCGATTTGGACATGTTGAACGGATAGGTAACGAAAGACTCATAAAACAAATTTAAAATGAAATCAAAAGTCATTGTATTGACCGAGAAAAGTATAGTTGGGCCAAGTGAATGACATTTTGAAAGAAGGAATAAGATAAAGAGGTGGAGCTCTATGAGAAGATGTATGTATGTCGGGGAAGCGAAGGAAGCATGCCACGATAGGAAAGTTTGTGCTCACTGCCTATCACAACAGAAAAATTGTATGATGGTATGAGTTTATATTTCATTCACTTTTTTGTTGATGAAAGAAAGGCAACCTCCGTGTTCTAATTGGTAAGACGCTTGACTTCCACACGAGGATTTCGGGCTCGGTTTCGATTTCGAAAAAGAGTTCTATCCTGGAGGAGTTCCTCTAGTAACAATACTTACGCTCAACAGAGGTATGCAATTTTTTTAGTCTCTTCACATATGGTAGTATTGCCAACACATGGATGACGACCTGCGTACTTCATGCCTACTTCAGTGACTATACACTTTAAGGTTCTATGAATGAGGCTGAAGACAATGTTGTCTCTTTGCCAAGCTCTTTAATGTATCTGAAGTTGGAGAGGACTATTAAAATGTATTTATTAAGGCAGTAATCACTAATGACAGGCATCTCTATCTTGAGCTGTCCTGAACAACTCGTTGACAACTCTTATTTCAGTTCAATATAATGAGAAATATTATTAATAAGAATGTTCTCATACTATATATCGACGACCTCCGTAGTCTATATGTAGTTGGTAAGATGTCTGTTTCTTAACGGTTGCGGGCCCAAATCCCGCAGGAACCTAGTTTTTTTTTAAAGTTTCCAGTCTTGTTTTCACTTAAGGCCTCTTCAACATCATTCTGGTTGGTTGGAAAAGATAGCCACACGGTAATTAGACGGCCAGATTGTACTGTACATAATGAAAGTATAATAAAATACAATCTCTTTTAGTGTTTTTATAACTTGGACATAAGTTTTAAGAAGTTTTTTTAATCAGTTTTATTTTAAATTTGTTTTTCGCCTTTATTATTTGACAAATTTAATGAGACAACATATAACATTTGCATATACGTATACTAAACACTAATGCCTGCTTAACGTATTGCAATATTTCAAACAATTTATATTGTTGACAGCTTCAATTGCACTAGTTGATTGCATAAATAGTGTTAGATATTATTATGAAGTCTGCGTCGTCTGTGAATTAAATAAATATGTTACATGAAAATTTATGAACGAAAACGTACACACATTTACGGAATGTGTCTTGAGGCCATAAGAACACAAACATATCGCAAACTGATTTTTAAAAAAAATTATTTCGTTACTTTATTTATTTTTATCCTTCGATTGTAAATGTTATCAAAAGAGTATGTAAGTTGGTAAGCGCCTATTCCAACTGTGTTTGCGGGATAATCCTAATAGTACGCATTTTTTTAAGTGGTTTTACTCTGATCTTCACTTAAGGTCACTTTGACATACTCGTATTTCCATTTGGTCGGAAGAGATTCTGACATGGTAATAAGCCCGCCAGGTTGTATTGTATAAAACGAATGTGTCATATAATACAATACTACACATATATTTCAGTTGAGATTCAAGTTTACTCACTAGGGCGATCTCCGTAGTTCAGATGGTAAATTGCCTGTCTTTCTATCAAGGAGTTGCATAGAATATACAGAACCCAGAAGAATAGAACGCCATAAAACAAAGATTAAAAAAAATCTTTCAGTCTGATTTTTACTTACGATCTCTTTTCTAGTTGGTTTGAAGAGATTTCTACATGGCAATAAGCGTGCTAGGTTGTAATTTATACAACAAGAGCGTAATACAATACAGTAAGGTACTTTTTGCCATACAACTCTGGTGTTGTTTCAGTATTCAGAGCGAAACTTTAAAATGTCTAACGATTTCGATTATGTAAAAATAATAAATTAATCAATAAATATATAGGTTTATTGAAAACAAAATAGTATATATTGTGAAATTATTTATATTTATTTATTTATTTAACACTTTTATTGCAATACAATCTGGCGGGCTTATTGCCAGGTGGCAATCTCTTCCAACCAACCAGACAAAAGTAAATGAAGCAAGTTACGTGGTCGCATAAATCATTCAAATGACTATCCATCCCCACGAAATCCATAAACATATACGCGAGAACAAGCCCACGAACCCCACAAAGACGGACAATCACCCGAACATTATTTTGCATATAAAGTGAGATATCATCAATCAAAAGGAAAGGAAAGGATGGTGGAGAGGAAAGGAAAAGAAAAATCAGGAATGAAACACGTTATTTTACTGACTAGAAATTAAGAGTTTTTTTCAGTCGCTTCAAGTCGTTTCAGTCGCATGCCAAGGACGGAGCGAGTCTTATATTGGTTTGTAACTGATTCCAGAGTCTCACATTTATTATAAGGCAGTGGAAAAGAAAAAAAAACATTTCTGAGAGAAGTTATCAAACGGTCTGGGCTAATCTTATAACGTCCTACCAATCGAGACACATCCACCAACATATGGCGAGTTCGGTCGCGAGGACGTCACATGTTTTCCATCATACACCATTGTACGCATAAAATATAATACTAAAAATAAATTTTAATAAACAAGCTGCTTGTACAATTAAAATCTTAATAATATAATTTGCTCCCATCCGTCTTTTTCTCCCATCACTTTAGGCTGGTTACAAATTGCCTATAAATCGCCATCTGATTCTTCCCGTTGAAAGATTATATTTGATTTATATATAATGTTAATAAATATGTAATGGAAGTAAAATGTTATACAATTTAAATAAAATTATAACAAAGAATAACAAGTTTAAAAGAAGACATGAAGCACTTGATGATTTAAATATAACAATTTCATCTGCGGTTATTATATGTTGAGAGGGGATATTGGGAAGAAAGATAATGAAGGAACCAGGAAGGAACCGCTACGTTAATGAAGATAAATGTAATTTCACAATGATAGTATTATCAAGTTTCCAAAGTTCCAAATAAGTGTGTTTACATGTTTTTAAGTATTTAAAAAAATTAATTTTCAATCGGGAATGTATCAAAATTTCATCACTTCCTATCTCACTGTCGTATAATTTCATTTCGATGTACATTTTTTCGTCGTCGGTTTTTCATTTTTCATTTCTCCATCATTAGGTCTACAGGCAGTGGCTTCACCCGGCGGTGTGTTACGGTGTGTACAATCAGATTAGCCGATATTTATGATTTCTCGTCCCGCATAAATCGTTATGTTATATTGTCCGGTGAGTCACACTGTACTGCTCGTATGATTTATTCTTTACCCTCGGTTATATCATGCGGTACAGTTCAAACGTCTAGTTTGATCGACATACTATAGTGAAATTAACAATTTATAAACAAAAAGCAATCACTAGATCAATTAAGGTTATTTTTTCATTTCATGGGTCGAAAAAACAACGACTTTTAAGTTTTTTTTTTTTCGGTGAACGAATTATTTTTTTAAATTGTTTGTTTTGTTTTTAGACATATTTATTTATCTTTTAAGAATATTTTCATTAAATTTTACATTAAAAAAAAAAAAACTTTTGTTGTTAAGTTGGAAGTAAGGCCGCCCGAAAATGGAGGGGGTTCATTATGCACGTAATTGTGGCAGTTGTATTCGTCTGAAAATTAAAAAAAAAATAGGTTTACTTAGAAAGCATGTGACTAATAGCCTGTACTAGAATAATAATAAAATAACATTTTTTTTTAAAATGGCGGCTTGTTGATATTAAAAATATTTTTTGAATTTTTTTTTGTCTTAAGAGGAGGGGAAAATATCGAAAAAATGAATCGATTGAAATAATTCTAGTACAGGCTATAGAAAGAGATATACCAAAGAGAATAAGTACTTTTTCATTAAAATCGGTTAAGTAGCTTTGGAGTTATTACGGGGAATAGTTAAAAAAAAGTGATTTTTCAGGAAACGCGTTTAAAGTTTTAAGTGCGATTTTTACACGAATCAAAGTAAATATATTAAACTGACTGTTAATCAGCAATTCCAGAGCCATATAAACTTGTTTAAAAATCCCCTTTTTACACTTCTACACGACAAACTAAATATCAATTCATCATTTAAAAAAATCCTATTGGACGAGAATTCTTGGGCAATAAGGCTACTGTCATAACAATAGACGACCCGACAGTTGCGAAGCTCAGGTCATTTTTCGACCGACGCGCGCTCGACTATAAACCCTCATAGCTTTTCGAATTTTCAAGATTTTTGAACATTTCTTATTAGAAATTATTCAAAAAGGATTATAAAATAATATAATAAAAAAAATCGATTTTTTTAAATTCCAAATGAGAATATCCCCTTAAATGTAAATACACACTTTGCTTGAAATAACACATTTAAAAAATGGAAACAAAATATTCGAGTAGTTTGCAAAGTATTAGAAGTCATAATCGTACAATGTGACACGACCAAATAAATACTATTTTAAAAAAAGGAAAGGTGAACGTTCTATAAAAGTAGAATATGTGTAACAATGATAATGATGATGATGATCTGTGAGACCCCGGACGGGGATTTTCTCTTTAGATCGGTGCGTCTGATCGAGCGTATTGCACAAGATGAGCCCTAACCTTGTGATAGCATCTGGTTAATATTGTTTATTGTGAAACTTATATCACTGTATTTTTTTCATGTTTTGTTTTGACTATCAATAAATACATTTTTACGAATATTATTATTACAAGGAGTATATATGATCGTGGAGGAAGCGAAACATAAATGCCAGGATAGAATGAAGAGGAAATTTGTTGAAATTAGTAAAATCTACACGTATAAGAACATGGCTTGATGGTATGAAAATGTTGTAAGAAGTACCTCCTCTTAAACATAAACATTTAAATAATATATTATTATGATCTTTCAGCCGTCTTCTGAACAAGAAGATGCGGTTGCTCAATATTTTCTTTCTCACTTAAAAAATAAACGTATTCTTCAAATTACTTTTTCCAACTCTATGTACAACCATATTCATAAAAGGACACAATACAATAATGCCATATTCAGTACAAGTATTCGGCGGTAAGTAATAAACATCGCGCTTAAGAAATATATTGTCGCTTTGTAGAGCTTAGTCTCTGTCGTACGATGCTAACATTCCGTGCGACAGAGACGACGCTCTACAAAGCGACAGTCTCTTTTTTGAGCCCGATGTGTATTACTTACTGCCGGGTATTGTACAAATGTTAATGGGATCTGCATAGAAACTTTTCGTAATTCATCTTTCACTAGTGAGATTTTTGTAGGCACAGCCGATATCTTCTTATTTTCATTTATAGTAACAAGATTAATTTTCATTTGTATTTACTATTTTAATTATTTTTAAAATGTATAATATTTAATGTTTTTTTTAATATTTTGTTTTATTGCAATACGAAAAAAAATCTTACAAGGCCAACCATCCGTAATATTGTCAATGATTGAGCATGAGGACGGAGAAAAGAGATGACTTTAAAATGAGGAAAACACACTGAGTCATTGAAGAGATACCTCTTAATGTATTTCTGGTTGTTTGAAAGAGATTGTCTCATGGCAATGCATATATACGCTAGGTTTAACTGTATAAATTGAAATTATAATTGCGTACAATGCAACTTCAGTAGCTTCTATGTTATCAGTCTGATTTTATTCCAAAGGAAGTCTATTCCATATCTATTCTCTCGATCTACTTCAACCAAACAGTTAACACTCTGAATCCCATGTAATCTTAATGTAGTACTATTTTCAGCTACACCATGCAAGGCTTTGAACACCATAAAACTTGGCTTAAACTTTTCTTTCTCAATACTTTTAACCAGTGATGCTCACATATTATAAGTGTTCTTTACTTTATAAATCAGCCTGCACTTCTCAGGTATGATAAACGATGTTAACTGATTCGTTTTAGTAGAGTTTGCATCTCATATCAAGCTTAACAACGAAGACATTTTTCGTTATTGCGATACTTTAGTTTGTATCAATGTACAACACAAGATTTTACAAGAATAAACATTAAAAGCTTAACATGCTTTATACAAAATTACAACCAAAAGAAGCACAAATACACCATCGCATAAATCAGCATACAGCAGGCCAAGTCCAGAGCTGTATCTTTAGTAGGAAAAAACTTTCAAAATGAACAAACACACAAAAAAACCCATTTAGAAAAATACAGAAACGACAAATTCATTCGAATAATTCATCCCCTCAATACATAAAAAAAAACAATAATTTTCACAACAATATGAATAAAAAATCAAATATCAATAAACAATTTGGAAAAAATGAAAGGACAAAACCCAAGGTACACATAATAACAGATATACAAATTAATATTTTAGAATTCCGAAATACAGAAACCAAAACAAGAAAAAAAAAGTAAATCCGTGGACTAATCCTCAATCATGCTCAAATCTCAATAAAAATACAACAAATTACCGTAAATATAAGTTTATAATATTCAAACATACATGGCACTATAGTTGACCCAACACAGAAATCTTCTAAAAAAGATTATGTTAATCAAAATACATATGTTAACACCTTTGCAACGACATATAATTCTTAGAAAAAAACACACACAGCAAAAATTTACTCATTTCCCAGGTGAACTATTTTAATCACAGAGCTGTGGAAATAATTGGTAATTGACTGTGCAATTAAAAATATATCCGAATGCTTCGTGTTCCTTGTTGGTTGGTACAAGGAATGTTACAAGCTCTAGAATATCTGAATAATCAATACGGCTGCTCATTGTTTTATGACAAAATATCAGATAAGATATACTGTTTATAGTTAAGGTATTAACATTCTGGAGGTTTAAAGACATTGTAGTTTGATTTTATCAAACACTGTTTATCCCACTTTTTCTAACTAGATAACTAACTCATCTTACGGACAATTTTGCAAGACATAATTTATAATTCTAGCTCAAGGGCATCGTAATCAATCATATTTCTCTATCTATCCGAAAAAGAAAGTTATTTTTGAATTCCCTTACGATTGATTTTTTCGGAATAATAATACACATATGTAAGTTTTTTCGGAATAATAATACACATATGTTAGTTTTTTCGGAATAATAATATACAATACATATGTTAGTTTTTTCGGAATAATAATATACATATGTTAGTTTTCCGCTCCTTTCCACATCACTAATACAAAAAGTTATGTTATTCCAATCGAGTTTGTGGAATGCCATTGGCCAACTGGTCAAAAGGTTTCTTCCAATGCTTGACATCAATATTGATGAACACTTCTTGCCCTCCACCAGTCCAGATTTAAGGGAACGTAGACCTCTAAGTTCTAGAGAACTTTCTAGAGACCGCCCGAAGTCATTGGTTCCTCTAGTGGTATGGTTATACCACAAGTGCTGAGTCGCCAGAGCTTCTAGTAGGGTGTACCACGAACATGAAAAGTTGACATTTGAAATTACAAAATGTTGGTACTATCACCCCTTACGTTCTAATCTAAAAGTCATTATTTTAATATAGAAATCGACAAAGTTAAAGCCGAAACCTTAAATAAAATAAGTTTGTATCTTTTACCGATAATGACGTACAACTAAATACAGGATTTAGCCCCGTTAGAGTATATTTGTTCAACGTTTTGTAAATATTTTAATATTAATGTAAATATATTTATTTACATAACTAAACATACTTCAATGATTTACAATTTGCAGTAAATCAAGGTATGGCTGTATATTCTAGAGGTCTGCATTCTTTTGGAAAACAATCTTGTAGTCGTTAAAGTTTAAATTGTAATAAAACTCCGGCAAATCCGGTTCAAGTTTATGCCCCATGCGGGCAGTTGGCGATTGGCAAAATACGAGTGTATTACTATCCCAAGTAAGGTCCTACTTGGACTTGATCTCTCCAAATGGGATAGTTTGGTTGACGTTAATTCTTTGAGTTATTTTTTCTACTAATATTGAAACTGAGCACTGAAAAATAAATTTATTAGTCGTCTGAAAGACAATCATTGCGGTCCGGTTTGTAAACAAGTAGCTCTGTGGCTTAGTTAATAGGTAAGATACGTATCTTCCATCTTGAGATTTCCGATTCGATGGTATATGGTGCGCTACGAGTATAAAAATTAAAAAAATAATACGACTCAATTTGATAACGAATCTACCGTCAAGGATATTGTAACTTCTCTCCTTGCATTTGTACTACGGTCTTATCTCAATAACGATGGACTTTATTATCAACCTTTATTGCAATGGAATTGGTCTTCGATGGGAATCAGCACCTTGTAAGTATTACAAACGTGCTTCTCTTAGGATTTGACCTGTTGAGATTATGGTATACGGTTGCAGTGCACACTTATTGCATATGTGGGGTTCATTGATTCGTCTTGTGCTCATGTGGAATGGTTCAAAATATCCGATATATTAATTCCCGGGAAGAATAGAGAATATAGATGGGGCTAATCTACTAAGAGGGCTAAAGAAAAAATATTTATCGAATCTGTCTTTAATAAGTGGTTGAGTGGTAAAATAAAAATACGGATAAATGAAAGAACGGGTTCTGCCTAGTGCAGTGGTTTTTCTGACCACGAAGTAAAAAACCTTAAAAAATAATGGTTCCTTTATTTATTTATTTAGTTGAAAATACGTGTATCATTTTACACTTACGTGTATCATTTTACATCTCCCAACTTATAATTTCATTATTTTACTTCGCATATTCTTACATCTATACTTGTTCTATAAAACATATTATAGTTTCTTTGATACTTTTTGTCATTTCATTAAAAAATTGATAACTGCAAATAACCGTAGTTTTGAAAATTGTTAATTTGTGCATTGCGTATATATATAACAACAAAAAAAAATTATTTATGCATTGCGTATATATAACAACAAAAATTGTTAATTTATGCATTGCGTATATATCACAACAAAAATTGTTAATTTATGCATTGCGTATATACTCGTATAACAAAAAAAATAACTTTAAGATATTAAGTCCGACGTTTTCACAAGTCCTATAAATTTATTTTCTTCTCAGTTTTCACGACTAATTCAATTCCACAGGACGATGATTGTACTGTCGATATTTTACCCGAGTCATTCAGGATATTAAGATCTGTTGTCCTGATAAAAGTTCCACCGATCATATGAACCGTTTGAGGAATTGAGGCCACGCTCCCGACTCCACCCCATCAATCCATTTAAACCTATTGTGTTAACTCCGGTTGTAAATCCTTCTATTATCTATTTAATCAATCGGTTAATTCCGCCCCTACTAACTCAAATGTTCTTCAGCTTAAAGTTGCGTCAATGTGTAAGAGTAAAATTCTATTTTTTTCACTTAGCATTTCCAATGAAGTTAAGTTTATTTTTTTATAAAAAAATTATAAAAAAACTGCAGTCATTAATCACAAAAATAATCCATAGATTTAGGAAAATTAAGTGATATCATTGCACGTCGTTAGAATCGGATAATTCCATAGAAGATAAAAAAGGGATCAAGTTATGTCCATCCTGATTTCTTCATATTCGAAGCGTACTTATTTAATGAGTAATATATAATATGTTGTTCGTAACTTGTAATGGCAAACTTGGTCCCAAGTGAAGAAAAAGTTTGTCAGTAAATTAAAAATATTAAGTCCATATATTGGTAAATTCTTAAAATGTTGTGCTTTCAGTGTATAAGATTATCTTGAAGTGATATAGGCCATTTGACGGCACTAAAGGTATATATTAATGATCATTTTGATCACCTGATCATTGGCAGGGGTACCGACGCTATAAGTCTGCTGAATAATATATAATATAAAATGTTTTATTTATCTTTGCAACCTAGTTTTAAATCTACTTATATACCTCATTCAATCTGAATTGATTTATAAAATAAGGGAAGTGACATGAAACAAGGTAAATGGAGTATATAATCATCAACCACTTTATTTCAAAAGTAGAAAAAATGCACACCTTGTTCATCTTATGTAAATGAAACTTGGACATGGCAGAAGAAGCCTTGAAGTTAGTTAAATGAGTGTTGATGTATGAAAGAAGGCGGAACAAAGACTTAAGAAATGATGCTTGGAATCAATGGATGTTTTAAGTAAGACGAAGAAATGTGCTTTAAGATGGTTTAGACACGTGGAAAGATGACTAATGAAAGAATGACTAAGCGAGTATACAATTCAGAGGGGTAAAATGTGTATGCAAAAGGTAGATCCAGGAAGACGTGATTGGATCAAGAGGACCAGATTTTGAAAGAAGGTATAGAGAATAGTACAAATTATGGAAATTTAATGTGATGAGATATATGATATGAATATGAAGGAAGCAAAATATATGTGCTTAGATAGAGAACGTTTAACGCTTGCGACCCCTTTTTTCTTAACCTTCTTTTTCTGAACAGTCGGGAATCAAACCAGAAACTCCCAAGTAAAAGACCAACATCTTACGAACTAAAACCACAGGAGTTGTCTAAAGAATGTCATCATCACCGACCGTTGTCGTCAAAATTTCTGGTCAAAGTATTGTATAATAAATTCTCATAATGATAGCATTTTATTCCATTTTGTTTAAACATCTTGTCTTCTTTGTTGTGACCTTTTAATGCTGAAGAAAGTGACCCACACTAAAACTGTAGTAGTTTACGTACATTCCTCTCAGCATTTCACTGAACAGAGAGCCTGTGGCAATGACAGGCCCGTAGCATCTATCAGCTGGTCGTTCCAGCGCATAGGTGTTCTTACTCTCCTTCTATGATCTTTCATATTAGTTTTTCTATGCTTTCCTTACATGGAATGTGACCTAAAAACCGATGAATGTGACGAGTGCACTATTCTGAAAGGCCCTTTGAGATATCGTGCTCTTCCAAAATAGAGGCATTTGTTCGTCGCTGCGTCCATGAAACACCCAACAATCTTTTCCAGTCCCACATATCGAAAGAATATATCCCTGATCTTTCTCTGACTTTTATTGCATAAGTTTTTGAGGCATACATAAATATTTCCTTAATTAGAGTTTTAACCAAACGTTTTTTCCTTCCTTAAAATATCATATGTGTCTGTTTCTCGAGATCGGTCCCAGGCTCAACATACGAACAAACACATAAACTCGTAACACTCTTCATATTTTTTTTTCTCTGGTACCAATGGGAAATAAAATATACTCTCATATATAGACGATACTTTAGTTTACTGAAACGATTATAGGTATTCTTTGATCAATTTTTACTTTGTTCCAATTTTTTTCTGTGTACTATTAGCCAACATTTTGAAACAAAAGTTCAAGAGAAAAAAGTTCTTGATTACCATTATTTGTTTTATCTGATTAGGAATTCAGCATTCGCTACTAATTTTCAGATGTAATTTTAAATGTATATCCAACTTTTATGAAACAGCTGTTTTCTTACTTAAAAGAATTTGAGGGATTTCATCCGGTGAGAAAAGTTTATTTGATCTCCATTTAATTTTTGGTGCTCACATTAAATGGCTAACTCAAAAAAAAAACTAAATAATTTTTTTTTATTGTTACTTATTGTACTGCATTACTCTTCCACTATATAGGAAAAACCGACCAGAGCTTTGTTAAAATGTCGTAAGTGAAAACCAGACTGTCAACCTCTTATTTTTTTAATATGAGCGTCTTACCGACTAGTTCACATAAGTAATCATTATGGGGTTCGAAATTAACGGAATTAATAACGAGAAGTCTTAAAAATATATGAAAAATACACTTTTTCCAAATATCAACCCACATTAAAATCAAGAACATATTGAGTTCTCGTCCAATGCAATCTACGCTTTAATTTTAAGACATGATGTTTTACGACATATAAAGACGACTTCCGTGGCTTAGTTGGTTAGACACCTGTCTCCCAGCCCGGAGGTTGCGGGTTTAAATCCCAGATTTCTCTAGGATTCTAGTCTGGTTTTGACTTAAGGCCTCTAACATATTTGTAGTTGGATGGAAGAAATTGCAACATGGCAATAACCTCGTCAGGTTGTGTTGTGTACAAAGAAAGTGTAATACAATACTAAAGAACTCGGTATGGTTACTTTTTTGCTGCTCACCGAAGTGTGCATAAAATAACCAGGATGCAGACACTAGGGTTGTTATCACTAGGGACGATAATTGGTTTGCGAAGTGGAGAAGCAATTTAGTTGTAAGCTTATTATTAGGTTGCAAATAATCAAAACAACTAACTGCATTGTCGCAAAATTTTAATAATCAAGGTGTTCACCCTATATGGCAAAAATAATATTACACAAAAAAAATACTCTCATTTTTTCCTGCAAAACTTGATCATGGACTCGAAAACATTTCTAATTTTTTCCTTGAAATTTTATAAAATCGATTTAATCAAATCTTTAACGAAGCACTGATGATAGATACGTTATAATTTATTTATGACAATGGCAAATTTGTTTCTATAATTATCAGACTTAGTTTCATTCTGAGAATCATGAACGCAATAGTTTCAAAAAGACATCTTGAAAATGAAACACAATAGTCACGCTTTATAAGAAAGTTAAATTTCCATTTTTCCTGCAAAGCAATTTAACACAATAAATTATATTTTACATGAACAATTTCTGACGGTTTCATTCAGAAACTTTCGAGAAGATGTCTTCTTCTTTTTTTTTGTTAATTTATCGTTTCACTGATAAAACAAAAGTGGTAAGTTGTATAATAATAAAAATATTTGAGGAGAACAGACAATTCTGAGGCAAACAAGGAAAAGATTTTATTTTATACCCACTAAAAGTTATTTAGTCCATTATTTCTGAATGGAGAATTTTCTTCCTTTAGTATAACTTAATAAAATACAGACGAAGAAAAGTTTTTCTCAAAGAGAAAAAAAAATATTTTTACCCTGCAAATGTCCTGAAAATCTATTTGATATAATAATTTCTTTGTTTTTAATGGAGCAAGATGTAATGTTACAGAGTTAAGTCAAAAAGAGCACAAGTTATAAAACAAAAGTTAGGAAATCAGCGGGAATCTTTTGAATTTTTTATATTAGGTTTTTTAATATTTTGTATATGGTATAAAGCGCATTTTGTCCGTTCTTAAAGAAACGAAATTTAATGTTATCAAAAATGCTTTATTTTTTTTTATTTTTTTTTATCCACTGCACGGATTTCTCCTGTTACACAAAGGGGTTTGCTTCTAGCGTTAGCTTATTCGTTAGGAATAATATCAGCCAGGATTCTTCTCATACTGCTAGTCGGTACCGAGAATATATCAACCGTGTCATTCAGTTGGTTCAATATCTCTATACCACACGTGACTGAGTGTTTAGCATTGATATTCGTCCTGTAAGTTGGTATGTAGAACAGAGGGTGATTCCTTGCACGGCTATATTTATTGGGTACATATAAACTTAGTGCTTCTAGAATCGCGGGACAGTTAAAAGAACCTTGGAAAACCTTTATTAGGAATATCGCAATGGATTCTTGCCTTCTTGTTTTAAGGCTTCTATAGATACACACCGTGAGAAGTTCGGCATGGTGAGCATATTTTGGGTAATCGCCCTTTCTTCTGTACCATAGATATCTGAGGATTTTTTTTTGTATTTGTTCTATATTGTTTTTGTATTTGAGCTGGTGAGATGAGCTGGTTATGATGAAAAGTGTAAAAATAAAAGAAAATGCAATATATGGGGGAGCAGAGAAATATCAGAACACGTTAAGGAACTCTGCTTAGATAGTATTTTCTCAGATGCTGTAAGAATTACAAGAGTTATTAAAAACTTGTATTCTCGATTCGGGAGTTATAAAAATCTGTTAAAATAATAGCCCACAACAGTATTGTAGTACCAACCTTAATATATGGAAGTAAAACGTGGACGTGGAAACATACTTAACACGTTCGCTGCTAAAGACGCCCATGGGCGTCATCACATTTTTTGTAGAGACGCTGATGACGCCCGTTGCGCTTCATTCGATTCTCTTTGTTTGTATGGTACCGAATATTTTAAGATTTTAAGGTTTCCGTAAGATTTTAAGGTTTCGAAAATACCGTAAGATTTTAAGGTTTCGAAAATATGATTTGTTTCAGTACCTCTACACTATTCTATAAATACATACCGCAGTCAACGTATTAAAGAAGCCGAGTCAATGCTGTATAACTAAGTGCTTTGAGAAGATTACATGGAAGGAGAATATATGATACAATATGAAATACGGAATGAAGGGATTAAGAATAAATGTTTGAATGAAGAAAAAATAGAAAATAACACAAATATACGAGTACAGTGCATATGTAAGTAGAAGGCACGGTAAAGAAGGACTAAGGAATATTTGGTATGATGAAGTGAATTATATGTAAAAAGTCAAAGAAATGGTAGGAGCTGTATGAGTAGGTATATGGATGTAAAAGAGACGAAACATGTTTATCGCGATAAGAAAATTTACCGATCTCTCTTTTTCGCCTACCTTGGCTGGGAGAATATGTGATGGTGGTATGTACGAGTATGTATGCAATAAGATAATATTATTTTGAAAGGTCTTGAAACTTCATTACCATTATTTAATTTTTTTTTTATTTGGAATAAATACTATGTTTTGTAAAATTTTCACTTCAATATATTTTTTAAGATAAATTTACTAAATTAGCTAAAAAATTATATGTTCGAGTATTTTAGGTATCAGTGCTGAAAATTTAAAAAAAATGACGAAAGATAATACGCATAAAGAAAATTCATAAGAAGGCAATTTTTTCCAATAAAATACAATAAAAACTAAGAATAGTTCAAGAATTAAAAGTTTGACGTTACCTATTAATTAAGATTGAATATGTAAGCAGTTTGACGTTACAATTAATTAAGATTGAATATATAAGAAATACTTAGTGAATATGGAAAAATATTTTATTTTTCTACAATGAAGATATTACAGAGAACTCACTGTTATTAAATGCTTTAGTAAGATGAATTTTCTCAAGACTGAGAAAGGCTTAAGATTCTTTGCCATTTTTGGCACCGGTCCAGAATGTAAGGAGATGACAGCTGCCCATTAGGCAGGGTGACGAAATTAGTAAGCTTATACACTACATTATTTTTTCCTATTTTTGAAACTCGATTCTTTACTTCAAATGATGAACGATATCACAATGTATTACATTTATTTCTTTATAAAGTCTTGAATAGTCTTGTGGACACACGTGTGACTCTGGAACGTATCGATTTAAATGTTCCCTCTCGCTCTCTTAGAATGTCTGCTTTGTTCAGTGTAGATATTGTACATTTAGAAGTAACATCGGTTTCTTAAACCTAGTTGTAGCAATGTGCCGAGAGTACAGTACGGTAGCTGACTCAAATGTAGACATATTTAGTTACAACTGTCAGAGTTTAGAATTATGGTGGTTGAATTGACTGAGGAATGAGTGTTTTATTTTTCCCATTTATCAGCCGATATGATGAAAGTGTGCATAAGACGAACATGGGTAATTTGTATTTTAGTCCTTGGTATTATTTATAAATTATAGGTTTTTTGTGAAAACCTTTATTGATTTCCTGCTAGTGTTTGTTGATATAAAAATAAAAATTTATTATATAAATAAACATGCTCTGTCAAAACTTCATGACCAGTTCTATTTTTCCTATGCATGTCGCACAGTTTAATTATAGGTGCTCCTCCGTAGCATAATAAATATTAGACTCATTATTTTCATCCGAAAAAACTATTTTTCTTTACTTTCATATTTGATGTGACGTTAACATAAAAAGAACTCTTTCACTAAGTGAAAAACTAAATGGTTGCCCCAGAACGAAGAGCTAAGCGTAAGTTTCAACGTGTGACTTTTCCACGACTTAAAAATATGTCATTAATATCTTATTTATGTAAATATTAAGGGCACTGAGTCGAGAGATTCGCCTTAAGGCCTTTTGAATGACTAGCAAAAAACTCTACAATTTACAATTATATCTATCTTTTTTTTTGTATTAAACAAAGTAAATTATTGTAAAAACATTTGTCAAGGCTATACCTATATACAAATGTATTACTTAACTAATCTTAATTATATGTTATAATTTGTGAACTTACTTAATCTTATTTTCCTACATATCATTTTATTTTATTTATTCAATCTTAATATATGAGATCTTAGAAATAATTAACACCTACATACTACTTATAACTAGATAACAATTCTTACACTAATTATTCAGCAAAAACAAGTCCACTCGTTATCATGATAGTACACATAAGTATTTTAGTACTAACTTTGATGTAAGAAAGAAAAGCGTTGACGTGGGAAAAGATTGAAAAGAGCAACACTAGTTTAATATCAACATTGATCTTAAAAAAATGTGGACGTTAAAAAGTATTGAAAAGAGCCGCAGTAGTATTTTAAATACCAACATTGATGTTAAAAAAATGTGGACCTTAAAAAATATTGAAAAAAGCCGCAGTAGTATTTTTAATACCAACATGGATGTTAAAAAAATGTGGACCTTAAAAAATATTGAAAATACCCGCAGTAGTATTTTTAATACCAACATTGAGTTAAAAAAAGTGGACCTTAAAAAATATTGAAAAGAGCCGCAATAGTATTTTTAATACCAACATTGATGTTAAAAAAATGTGGACCTTAAAAAATATTGAAAATAGCCGCAGTAGTATTTTTAATACCAACATTTATGTTTAAAAAATGTGGACGTTAAAAAATATTGAAAAGAGCCGCAGTAGTATTTTTAATACCAACATTGATGTTAAAAAAATGTGGACCTTAAAAAATATTGAAAATACCCGCAGTAGTATTTTTAATACCAATATTGAGTTAAAAAAAGTGGACCTTAAAAAATATTGAAAAGAGCCGCAATAGTATTATATTTTTAATACCAACATTGATGTTAAAGAAATGTGGACCCTAAAAAATATTGAAAAGAGCTGCAGTAGTATTTTTAATACCAACATTGACGTTAAAAAAATGTGGACGTTAAAAAGTATTGAAAAGAGACGCAGTAGTATTTTTAATACCAACATTGATGTTAAAAAAATGTGGACGTTAAAAAGTATTGAAAAGAGCCGCAGTAGTATTTTTAATACCAACATTGATGTTAAAAAAATGTGGACCTTAAAAAATATTGAAAAGAGCCGCAGTAGTATTTTTAATACCAACATTGATGTTAAAAAAATGTGGACGTTAAAAAGTATTGAAAAGAGCCGCAGTAGTATTTTTAATACCAACATTGATTTATAAAAAGACAAAGATGAACGTGGAAAACAACTGAAAGAGCCGAATAAATGCTGTAGAAATATGTGCACTGAGAAGAATAATATATATGATTTGACCATGAACGACATAATAAATTGACGTACGATCAAGAAGATCAATGTCAGATAGTTTTGGCATATATAAATAATGAATTAAGAAAGAAAAAACGGGTGAAATAAAATATACGTCGCAAAGGTATGGTTGAATAAAGTAAATGATATTTTGAAAGAAGAAAATGTAAAAAAATCTGATGAATCGTAGGAGTTATATAATAAGATCTCTTATAGATTTATGTCGAAATAGAAAAGTCTGACGCGCTGTCTTCTCCGTCTAACCCAACAGGAAAACGGCGTAATGATACATATGTACGTACGCGTACTATCTAATCGGTGAAGAAAGTTTTACTGTCACGCACAAATAACTCGTTGGTCGTAAAGTTTTGAAACGTTGGTCCGAGACTTGAACACTTGGAGGAGTCAAGAGCCCTTGGCAAATTTTGTAGGATTACCAAAACAATGGTGAGGTAATATTTTGTGTCTTGTTGAAAATATCAATCCATTGTTTGGTCGCCATCATAAATCAAGATAATATTAACTGCTCTTAATGGTTCAATTATTATTTGCCCTTAAGACTGAAATATTTAACCCATGGGGTGATTGCTATGTTAATATTTTTAATATAATATATTTATGATGATTTATTTAATTTTTTTTATGTATTTTGTTAGCTATTATTTTCTTCCAATATATTTGTTTTAGTATTTATGATTTATTACTTGCGTATTTGTTATAGAAGTTTTGATTTTTTAAACTTTGTTTTATTTCGTCTGATGACACTTTCATAACGTATACTTTTTCAAGTTAAATTTCAGAAAATAAAAAAAATTATGACAAATTTGCTGTAGGTCTTATAAAATAGTGCATACATACCATCACTCCGTTTCCGTGTCAAGATAGGCAGAGGGAACAGAATGCCATACTGTGTTAATTCGACACACATTGTTAGCCTCCTTACATCCATATACCTTATCATACAACCTCTACGATTTCTCTGACTTTCTACTTTTCCTTCCTTCAGAATATCATTAACTTGATCCAACCATAATTTTCTTGGTCTTACCATAATGTTGTTATTTATATGCTTTAAGTAATTTAACGTATACATAACGAATACATAAATACATTTACTTTAAATTGGATTAGTATTACTTTGACAGATGTAGTACTTCAATTTAGTTGGAAAAGAAAATATTTGTATATTAATAATTCCGGCATCGTTTTGTGGAACTCAATAATTAGATGAAAACACTGTCCTTATGTTATATTCCACAAATAAAGTGGAATAAACCAAAAGGGCACTGTGTTAATTGTATATGAAAATATTTGTTTCAATAAAAAAATCGTTATCAATAGCATACATGAATGTCTTCTAATTATATTCAAATTTATTAAAATCACTCTTATTTCAGCACTAAAAAAGTCCGATCTCGTTACTATGTATTACTTAACTATACTCAAGAAATTGTAGAATGGTCCCTGTAACGTTTGAAATATCATGTCTCAAAGGGAGGGGGGACAAAAGATTATTTTTTACAAATCGTTTTTTTTTATAAATCGAAAAATAGTTTTTCTCTAAACTGACGTTTTAATTCCTAATTTTCATTATACTGACTTTCTAATATATTGTACAATATGATTTGTATCTATCTATAAATAGGCCAAGATCCACTATGAATTAATACTAATTACGAGCATTTAATTTTAGATATAAAAAAATCGAAAATCCAAGTATCGTATATCCCATCCCTAGCCAATGCAGACTAACGTAGTGACTTTTGACAAACGCCACCAAATATTATTTGATTTTAAAAAACTGCCACATTTTTGCTTATTTGTAACAAGATGCATTTATTTGTCATTATGGTTAGTTTTATGTAATGTATTTACCCAAATAACTTGCTATGTATTAGAATCGAGGCTTATATTAAAGTTGATAAAAAAAAATACTGAACGTCGTTAAAAGGTTGTATTGGGGCAAATGTGTGAACTGTCACAGGGACCATGCTACATTTTCTCTAGTATAATCTCAAAAGATGCATTTTTATAACAATAAATAAATAATTTATATTACGCTGTTTTGACTTAACAGCGTCTTGTTTTTGGATTGATAAAGGCAACTTAAATAAATTAAGTTAGGTGGAACATTGTCTGGAAGTATATTTAAAATTGGGATACCAGTAAAGAATAAGAAGTTTGCTATTAACCCAACTATTAGCTTCGTTATTGTTGCCTCTGATATTAGAGCAGATATCTTGATTATAACGAAAATGTAATGATGTGAAATCGAACAGGACTATTTACAAAGACCGCTGCCTCTGATTATTGACCAAATGTAATTTCAGTGACAACCATGTAAAGTGCAAGCTTAAAAATTACTTATGAAGAAGTTTTTTTTTGTTTTAGTGAAGGTTTCAACACTTCACAAAAGTATTATGCAATGTTGGAATAGGATTTGTATAATGTGTATAAGCGAAATTGTGACGCCATCTCTATTGGCGCTTGTTGAATTTGTCCCGACTCTCAATTACCCCCTGTGGAGTAGTAATATGTCGTCTTGAGCAATTATTACATGTGTATCTTGTTGAGAACTTTCAACGTCTGTTTTACCCGCTTTGCTCATGCTGAACATGTCTTTCATATCTACACTAGTTGTCTAACGCTACTATTGTTCAAATATTTGATTTCATTAATTTATTTAAACGGTCTACTACTCTTCATGATACAAAAATAATAGTCGAAAATCTATATGACATATAAGTTTTGTTATACAATAGAAAAAATAACTCAAACAAGACGAGCTCAATACAGTAAAAAATTAAACTCAAATATTTTTTTCAAAATATCCCGGCATGAACTAGTTTTATATTTTATTCGTGTACTCTGTAAGAAGTCAAATTGTTATGGATGCACATACAATTTCTATACTGATTACCTAATTGTAATCTTATTATACATGCCTTATACAGTTAGTTGTAATTTGAATAGAAATTATTCATTTGCTCGTTACCTGCAGAATCCTAATTCCCAGAACTTTAAGGAGACATAACGAACCAAGAAGGCAGCTGTACAGCGACGCACATGGGAACTTAAGAATGGCTGGTAGCGGATGAAGGCAAGGGAAATACAGTCACTTGCAGATTACCAAAGAGATTTTTTTGAGGGTCTGAAGGTTGTGTATGGTCCTAAGAACTGTGCAGTCTTGCCTATAAAGAGCAAATATGTGAATATTATGACTGGCGAAGAGGAAATAAGAAACCACTGGAAGGAATACTACGCTGTCCTGCTGAACCAAAGTCGCCCAATAGATCTGCGGGTGCTTGATGAGATTCCTCAGTACAGTCCATACCTGGATCTTGATGAGGAGCCAAGCCTTGCTAAGCACAGAACGGCAATTCAACGTCTGAAAACCCACAAAGCAGCAGGTACGAATGGAGTCCCCTCTAAGGTATGCAAATGTGGCGGAGAACCTGTGACAGTCGCTGTTCATGACCTGATGCTTTATATTTGGCAATTAAGAACCATCCCTGATGCCTTTCGTGAATCCCGGATTGTAAATATATACAAACGAAAGGGAGACATACTGTGGTAGCTACAGAGGGATCGCACTGCTTTCGGTTGTGAATAAAATATTCAGTAGACTTTTCGTGAACAGGCTTATCAGGGTATTAGACAGGATCACTCCAGAGTCACAGGCTGGGCTTCGTACATCCCGCAGTACAGTAGAAATGATATTCACCACCAGGTAACAGCAGGAGAAATGTTGAGAGCAGGGCAGGGATCTGTTTGCCGCTTTTTTCGATTTGCCCAAGGCTTTTGACTTAATTAATAGAGATTTACTATGGAGGATCCTTGGGAAACTTGGTGTTCCACCGCTTCTGACGGAGTTTCTAGCCCCGCTGCATAACTGCAATAGGTGTTATGTCTCACTTGGTGGACTGAAGACGCAAGCATTTGGTACCAACATTGGTGTCTGCCAGGCATGCGTCCTGGCTCCAACTATTTTTAATGTATACTTGACAGCCTTTATGTTTGTCGTTGACAGACGACTTTGAGTCAGAGGAATTTAGGTGAGATGCAGGACTGATGAGGGACTACATAACCTGCGTAGATTGTATGCCCAAACACGAGTTGCTCACACATACATCACGGAGCTGCAATATGCGGCTGATTGCGCTATTGTTGCGCATTCAGAGGAGAAGATCATCAATGTTTATACAAAGGTGTATCAGATGTTTGGCCTGGAAATAATTGTAAAGAAAATTCAGGTGATAGCTTGTTCTGCAAGCAATAAGTTGCTTCAATCACCTGACATTCGAGTGAATGGTGCAAAACTAGAGAACGTGCCTAAATTCATATAACTGGGCAGCATCCTGGCCTCGAACTCTTCTCTTGAAGATGAACTGACAAGTCGCATCAGGAGTGAGTCAGCGGCTGTTGCTAAATTAAATGAAATAATATTCTACATTAGAGACAGATCTCCCAGTCTTCAAAGATATCAGTCTACAAGGCTGCTGTCCTCCCCACACTTCTCTATGGGTCTGAGACTTGGGTTCCCTATAGAAGGCATATCAAAGCCTTGCCATGTTCCAACAATGTTTCCTTCGCCGAATTCTTCGGATCCACTGGAGTGATCATGTCACAATTGTTTCGGTCTTGCAACTGTAAACCTATAGAAGACATGGTTGTAAATGTGAAATTGCGGTGGACCGGGTATGTTATACGCATGGGCGATCATACCATAGACTCCCAAAACGCGTCTTGTACGGGGAAGTGGCGGGCAAGCGCAGAGTTGGTAGGTAGAGGAAGCGCTGTGACATTTGCGAAAGGGAGTGTGCATCTAGGATCGGGCTGATCTCGCAGAAGATCACATGGTCGACGTGGAAGAACGATTCAAGATTGACGTTTGAGTGGCTAGGGGATCCTCGACTACGAGGCACGGCAACGACGACGATTTAGTAATTTTTCAAATTGAGAATCTTTCACGTTTCTTCTATACAATTTATTATTGTTTTTCGTTATGTACTTGAAAGCACATTTTGCTTGTATTGTGCTTTCTAGTTTATTTTAGTTCGAGGATGGCTAGTGTTTCGAAGACGTTGCAGCTTTTATTCGTAAGGCAATGTAAAAAAAAAACAATCGACTCCTTTAATGTAATTCTTGTATATTTACATCGCTATATTACTTTTAAACATATAATTATGTGATAAATAAATTTTTAGGTTTAATATTATAGAACATAATATTAAACCTAAAAATTCTTGTATTTTCTAGTTAAATTTATATTTATTTTTTCACTTTAATTTTTTTTTGTTACAGGTAATGCTTCTTTTGCACCTGCCACCATAAAATGCAGTATGGTGAGCTACAAACGTTTAAATAATACTTAGAAAATTTGCCCTGTTCATATGGGCTTAAACTGTGCAATTGGTAATGTTCGTATTTTGACTTGAAGATGAAGACAGTTTTTTTTAAACTTCGGAAAAATTTTAAGCCATATTTATACGAAATTACGATGAATTTTGAATAACTCCCGTTTTAACAAATTTTATGTCTGTTTGCGAAAAATTAGATTAACGCAAATCTAACAGCCTTTTTAACACAGCCTTATTTTTTTCAATAAAATGCCTTATACTGTTTTGACACGTTTTTATATATAGGACTGAAATAAACTTGTTTTAACCCATTACCTCCCACTGTACTCACATGGGTACACTTGTTTAAGGCGTGATTTCATGTTTATCTATAAAGATTATCCTGAAAGTAGCGACCCATTTCAACAATAGATGATACTAGTAGTCTACGAAAAAATTCAATATGGCGGCAACGTAATGATAAACGTCATTAATGTCAGTTTGTTTTTTGACTTGAAAGCACGTGTATACAGGTAAGATATATATATATATATATATATATATATATATATATATATATATATATATATATATATATATATATATATATATATATATATATATATATATTTATAATAACCAATAAAATATTTTGACTATTTCTTTATTGCAATATACAATTAGACTATAGTAAAACATGTGGTGTTATTATTTTAGCAATCTGTTTAGATTACAATGCAGCAGGCTGCATTTTATTGCACTGTACTCAAGTGAGTACAATGGGCAGATCTGTACTAAAACTATTTATATTTTGTAGCATCCCCAAAGTTTCTACAATGGCATCCCGTCGCATCTTTACAAGTCAAAATAACTATTTAGGACTAGAAGAAGCTCTCGAATCGATAATGGCTGATGATAATGATAATGAGGAGTACGATGTTCTCTCGGTTCCATCAGATCCTGCTGTTGTGAGTGATGAAGAAGAAGGAAATGATGATGATGTTACCTCTTCAACTCTTCCAAGAGATGTACCATGTACTATCGAGGTAATACCTCGTTATCTCGATCTTGAGTATTCAGGCCGAAACGGCGAGGATGATATACCACTTTCTAATTACGTAAGACCTGCGAAACGAGCTAGAAAATATGATTGTGAGGAACCTGTATGGAGGAAAACTTTACCCTCATACAGTACAAGCCATGACATTACCGATATTATTCAGAATAGACAAAAAAGTCTTGTGAAATCAATGAAAGACCACAACCCTGTTATGTTGTTCGAATTTTTTTTTGATGAAAGTGTAATGAACCTGATTATTGAAAACAGTATTTTGTACGCAAATCAAAATAACAGACATAATTTTGAAATGAATCAAGCAGATTTGAAGAATTTTTTGGGAATATTAATTTTAACAGGTTATCATAAATTGCCTACTGAGCGTGCTTATTGGAGTTTGGATGAAGATTTTGGCATTCCATTGGTATCGAATTGTATGCCACGCAACAGATTTCAAGAAATTAAAAGAAACCTACATTTTGTTGACAATACTCAAGCTACAAGTTCGAATGATAAAATGTTCAAGGTCAGACCGTTGTGTAATCTTCTTCAGAGGAACTCGTGTCAGTGGAAGGTTTTTCATGAAAGCTTGTCTGTGGATGAGTCCATGATAAAATATTTTGGCCATCATCCAGCCAAACAATTTATTATGGGAAAACCCATACGATTTGGTTATCGAAATTAGGCTGCAACAAGTTCAGATGGCTACTGCTACGCGTTTGATGTTTATTGCGGTAAGTCCGAAGAGGTTTCTGTTGATCCTCTCGGTGCGAGAGTAGTTAAATCTCTTCTGAAAAAGTTACCTATTGTCCCAAAAGAACATATCGTATACTTGGAGAACTTTTTTACAAACCATCAGTTGTTATGTGATTTGCGACATTCGGGCTACAGAGCAACTGGAACAATACGAGATAATAGAACAAAGAAATGTCCACTCACAGATGTGAAGAAAATGAAGAAACAACCTAGAGCTGAGTATGATTACTGATTTGACACAAAAAATGAAATTATAATTGTACGTTGGAAGGATAACAATGTTGTTACTATTGGATCCAATTTTGATAATGTAGAGCCTGTAGGAAAAGTGAAAAGGTGGTGTAATGCTCAGAAGCAAAAGGTTGATTTCAATATCCCGAGACTGAATAAATTATAACAAAGGAATGGGTGGTGTCGACCAAATGGATCAATCCATCAATCTGTACCGGGTCGGGTGTCTATAAGAGGGAAATAATGTTGTGGTGGTGGGTTATCTTTACTTACTTACTGGATCTGGCCAAGCATTTGTAATGCTCGGCTTGGCGGCTGCATGTTTTGATTAGCAAGACTGATGAGGTGACATATATGGATCAGTTAGCATTCAGACGAATAATTGCACGAGTGTATCTACAACCGAAAAGTACAAAAAGTCGTCCAACATCATCAACAGTTCAGGGAGTGGATAAAAAAAACGATGTTCATAATCCAGAGCGAATTGAAAACCAATTGCGTTGTGTTATTTGCCATAACCGGATCCGCTGGCGATGTGAAAAATGCAAAAAAACACTTTGTGTTGAGCGATCTTGTTTTGGGCAATTTCACTCTTAATCTGCCCACTGTACCCGGCTGAGTACACCCCTTTATTTTTATGGCTATGCGATTTTCTCCATATTTTTTGTTATAAATGTTCTAATTTACCCAATATGTCATAATAAATAACGATTAAAAGTAATTTTTACGTGTAGTTCTCTTTTGGGCGTTAATAGGTTAAATAGGATTGAAATATATATTAGTATTTCACGGATTAGATCCGTTTGGACATTTGCGTCGATACGAGCATTACCTTGTGTCGCTTAACTTCAAAATAGCTCTTATTTTACTAACAGCTTTTGGGTTCGAATCCCAGTTTAATCCTTTTTTTTCATTTTAGATATATTTTAAATATTTTTGGACGCTAAAAAAAGATAACATAATATATATGAAAAAGTCAATTAATACAATTTATTAATTTGAATTCTGGACATGTGTTGTAAATTTTGTTGTTTTTTTACATTTCCCCTTACATACTGTACAAGTTGGTGGGCTTATTGATCAACGTAAGGAAATCCCTTTTAACCAATCATAAAGATTTTGAATGATATTTAGTCAAAAAAATATTGGAATCCTTTTTTAATTATCGGGAATCTAAATCCGCAGGTGAAAACCAATGGTCATGTCAACTTGTATGTTATAAGTGGAGATTTTCTTTTCCCGTCTCATTGCCATCATCAAATGTTTGAACATTTTTTTCGAGTTTAAGTATAAAAGTTATTTACACGAATGTATTATCAACGAGCTTATTGCCCATCGATAAATTTTTCAAACTAATAAGAGATGAGTTACACAAGTCGTGCCGATTATTGGTTAAGAGGTGACAAAGTTATAAACAAACAGAAAAAAAGCCATAAACTTAAATTACTACTGGTAATTACATGCTTAAGAAATTAAAAGAAAACGTACTATTTTATACATTTGATGTTTAAATATTTATTCTTTTTGTAACACTCAGATTTTGTATTAACGTGTACTTTATTTTCTAAATATTAATTTAAGTATTATAACCATTTAAATGGTCAAAATTGACTGTTTACGTAAAAAGAAATGAAATTATCCTTTCTTAAATTTTGTTAATATTGTTTTCCTTGTATAATATGAAGAGCTCAGCTCCAGTGCGTGATTGCCCAAGGCATAAGGGTCTTTCGAAACGCTTGGTCATGCCCAAATATGATCCGATTAAGAAACCAAATCATTCAATAAGCCACACAATAAGCTTACTAGAGATCGTATCTTTGTGTGTATTCGTACAGCTGTGCTCGAGATACTTAGCTTCGAGTTTAAGTGCTTGTCATCAACTTGTTAATAAATAGTTAATTTAGATTAATTTAAGACGAATTCAATTCGATATTCGATAACAACTTAATCTATCAGTTTAAATCGAACTAAGCACTGTTACCCACACGCGTAAGAAGAATCAGAGCAAATAGTCGTGGGATTAATGAGATAAATGTCAACACTCAACAAACTAGAAGCAACTGCTCAGTTAGATTGAGTTTAAAAAAACAAAATAAATTCCAAAATTTACATCATGCTCTTTTCTAACACATTTCACCTAAAGATTCCTTCTTTAGTTGATATTAGGTACCAGTATATGAAAAAAACAGATAAAGAAAGTTTGAGAGAAGAGAATATGATAAAAATTGTACTCGGAACAGTTTTTGGAAAACGTATAAAAAAAATCAACTCTATTTTAGTATATAGGTATTTAAAAAGTTTTATAATAATCGTATGTGTTTGTGAACGTGCAAATATTTGAATAACAGAGGAATATTGGTATTACGAGTATGATACAAATATACATATGAGTCTATCCTTGTCTATCTAATAACAACTTTCTAGAATTAGCAAATCATATAATTAAACGAATTATAATTTCAAATAAATAAGAGTTACAACATCCAACATACAAAGTCATAAACAAAAATAAAAAAAAAGAAGGAATTCGAACAATTTTGCCTCTTTTTTCCTTTGGGTCAATAGATACGTGTTGTTTAATAATATTAGGTGGAATAATATGGGAATTTATTATTCAATTTTATAATATGGATATCACAAAGTAAAGGTTGAACTTTTGTAAAAATCTTATAAAATTGACCCTGATGGATGATAAAAAAATAGGAATACAAGTTTAATTTTATTTGTTTTAATTTCAGACTTTTAAGGGTTAATTATGCATAATTCAAAGCTTCTCTTTCATTGGATTTGATTCTTTATACGTAAGTTTATTTTCATCACCCATGTAAAAATGAAAATATAAAACTGATATAATGCCGATACTGCAGCTTTCTATTAAAAATTAATCTTCAATAAAACTTCAGGAATTTCGAAGATAAAAAATATGTGTTGCAAATTCTCTTCAAAAATTCAATAAACTTTTGAACTGTTTTCTATTCAAAATCGTTTAGCTGGATTATTCATCAATATTTCCTAAATTTTTCGTTCGAAAGTTTTTCAGCTTTTGAGGTGCGGAAAAGTCGATTTGTTATTTTTATCGAAATCTGAAGCTTTGCCGATAATTTTCCAAACGATAACACAATAAGATGTTTATGTGCAAAAAAGAAACAATCCATGTTTTACCAGTTCCGAGATATTTGAGGAAACGCAACATTAATTTGTAAAGTACTGTGCAAAATCGGTTTTCAACGTCATTTATCATAAGTGAATAATATTTAAATACACTTTTTTAACTTTAAATGTAATAATATTGTATATTTCACGAAAACAGATTATAAAACTACCTATAATGTTGGTTTGACAATTATATTAACTGATTGTTATTGTTTTTCTAGGACATAAGAATGAATGCTTCCCTCTTAAACTCAAATAAACTAGATGAAAGCTTTTTTCGCAAGGCCAAAATCAGATTTGAGGCTGGGATAGAATTTAATTATGAAATAAACATTTACCTGGCAAGATATTATTGCATACATTTGAGATCGAGCAATGTTCATTCGAGGCAGCCATTAAACTGTGTTTTATGGAGTGGATCTTTTTTGCAAATGTACGTTGAAGCTTATTCGACTAAACTGTAAAGTTTTAGCAGTTAATTGTTTACACAAACTTCCGCAAAAGTTCAAATTGTGTTGTAAATCGTTATTGATTTAACTAAAACACTTTGTTTACGTGGAAGAAACTTGAGAGATAAGTACTCTGCTTCAAGTATAATTGATAAAGAGTTCTCAAGAGTATACCGTGATACTAAACTTAATGCGCTGAGGGAAAATGAAAATTTTCGAGACATTTCGTCTGGTGTGTGGCTTTCTAGCATGTGCTTTTCAAATATACGATACCAAAGAAAGACGTAAGCTTCTTTGACATTAGATGAAACTAAACGCAGAAACTATGGCATATTATCACTTTATTGACGATAGATTTCGATCACTAAAAATCAATGAAAGTTCTGAGTGTGAGTGAATACAATAAAAAAACCTTAAATATATTCTTTCTTCTTCTCTACAAATTAAAAATATATTTCGCATGAATATAACATCTTCACAATACTACAAATAAAAACCATAATTATGAACAAATATTAAAAAAAATTGTAAAATGAAAAGACAAAACTATAAATCAATAATAAATACACACTGACGTATCAATAATAAATACATTTATAAACATGAAAATATTGTAAAAGAGACAATTACTTTCAATTAAAAGTAAATCAATTTTCAAATCATCAAGAAAATTAAAAAAAGTACAAACAGTAAATTAATATAAATACTTGTACGACATATATGTACTTTTATGTCACTTCAGTTTCTCCCATCTCGAAGTATTCAGACAAGTTGATCAATATGTACAACGTTTCAGCGATATTTGAAGTTACGGGGATTTTTTCTACAATTATGTTATACTCATTTCCTAGACAGTGAAGACTCAATCACAGAGTTATGATTATAATGTTTCCTTGACTGCCCTACCATAAATATATCCGAAAATCCATGTACCTTGTTGGTACAAGGAGTCTAAGTTGGTAGAAGAACTCAATACCACCTTTAATAATTTAATGAAAAACATATATTCTCGAGACAACTCGTCATATAGATAAATGAATCAGAGTCCTATTACAATCGAGATGGTAATCCAGGAAATAGAAGTTCATATCTAAAACGTGATGCTGCGTAGGCAAAGCGGCATATTATATATAAGACAAGACTAGTTCCTCTCAAAACTATTCCAGGTGCAGAAAGGCGTGCGTGAAGGCTGGATTTCACACTAACAAGAAATATATATTTTAAGGAATTACGCGGAAGTTAAGGAGTTTATCGATGCTGGCACTTTCATAAGAAAAAATGAGAAAGGATCGGAAGACATATTCTCGAAAAAATTAATAATAATGTAAAATAACGACCTTCGAAGGATCATTTGTAGAAATTTTTACTTCCAACAAAGGAATTTCGGGTACAAGTTGGTTGGAAAAAAAATCATAAGGCAATGCTGTCCACGTTAAACTTCATACAATAGATATGTAATACAATACAATATCGTGATCTTGGAATTATGTAAACCTTATCATAACTATCCTTATTTTAACTATTAATATTTAAAATTAATATCTGAACCTAATACATTGTTATCGACCACTCTCCATGACTGTCAAATATGAACTGACCAATAACAACCAAATCAAAATGGCGGCCAAACAAAATCGGTTTGAAACATGAAACGCACCCTGTATTATGTAAAACTACTAAGATCATAGTCTACAACAGTATTTTAGTACCAACTTTGATTTATGTAAGTGAAACATAGACGCGAAAAATACGAAAAAAAACGAATAAATGCTGTAGAAATGCACGCACTGAGAAAAATACATGGGGTGACAATGTATGACAAAATACGGAATTAAGTGTCCTGGGATGATTGTGAACTAAGTCTATTGTATTGTATAAAATAAAGTGAATAAGAACCCTCTGGGCAATGAATTCTGCTGCTCAGGACAGTATCAAAATCTGCTTAGATGATAGTCCACAATAGCATTTAAATGTGCACTTAAGATTGATGTGTTAAACAAGATGAAGAAGACCACTCTGAGATGATTTGAACACATGGAAAGAATGAATGAAGAAAGACTAAAATAACAAATAAACAGTGCAACTGTGAGTGGAATGCGTGTTAGAAAAAGGTCGAGTATCGTTTGGTTGGAAATAAATGATATTTTGAAAGAATGGAAAGTAAAAAGTCACGAACAATCATAGAGGCTGTATGAGAAGGTGTGTGGGTGTAGATGATCTTTTAAGTTTAACCGTGGCGAAATTAAATAAATAAAGAAAATAAATTTAACAGAAATTTAAATACATTATCGCTCGAGTGTAATCATCACGATATGAAGTATTTTGACTCAATCAAATTTGACATTAGATTCTAAACCCAATAAAACTCCAGCCGCGGAGGATTATATCCGTATTATGGTTCTCCTTCTCGGGTAGATGATTTTGAATTCAACGTAATTAGTTTAAAATACCCAAAGTTAAGCCTCTACATGGAGTAATCTTCGTTGGGTGGCCCGAACACGGCGGTAGTCTGGTTTTCTCGGCTAAGCGCTACCATTTAAACTTCTCTTCTCAATAATTATATTGATACCCGCGGTAAGTTGTAGTTTGAACAGTGGCGAAGCAATTTGAAAAAAAATGTGCTTTTTAACTAACGTCACAACGAAACAGACAAACTGAGATCGTCAGGGTATCAGAGTGTTAATCATTTTTTTGTAAGACAAAGCCTCATTGACGCTTGTCTTCCATCCGGGGGTTTCGGGTTCAATTCCCGATGATATTTTATTGTAATATTGCAATACATGCTTGTTGTATACATGTTCGTTATATACTGTACACATTGTATACTGGCGGGTTTATTGCCATATGGAAATCTTTTCAAACGAACCAGAAATATGTTATAAAGGCCTTAGGTGAACACTAAACTGGAATCCTTTTTTTTTAACAAATCTGGGTTCCAGCGGGATTTAAACCCGCAACTTCCGGACTGGAGACAGGCGCCTTACCAACTAAGCCACGGAGGCCGCTAAGCAACGTCGTCTTACCAATCTACGAAGATGGTACACAATTTGTACAGCTTTCTACGACACGGCAGATTACTGAATTACTGAAAATATCTAAACCCACCATCCACGAGTAATTGATGCAAGTTTGCAAATCACTTTCCGGATGACCAATGTGTTGGTACTCGTAGTTAAGGATTATTTTAAGTAGGTCGCGAAAGTTCTTTTGAATTTAAAAGATTTATAACATTTAACGAATATCTGAGAAGGAATTTTGAGAAATGAAAGATTGCAGCAAGTGGAAGAATTCTACTTTTTAAGTATTACTTTCTCAGGCGATGAAAAATTTATGAGGGACATCGAACGATGTGTACCGATATGGACAGTAACAAAATCTCCTAAAATGATAGGTCATAAGAGTATTTAAGTACCACCTTTGACATATGGTAGTTGAACATGGTCGTTGAAAAAAACTAAAAAGTTGATTAAATGTTGTAGAAAGCGTGCACTTAGAATGACAATGAATGACAGAATATGGAATGAAATGGTATGTGATTAATTCAAACTTAAGGCTCATGTGTTAAATAAGATGAAGAACACTTTGAGATGGTTTGAGCATGTGAAACGAATGCATAAAGAAAGATTAAAAAAACAAATTTACAGTGCAAATGTGGGTAGAAGTTGGGTAGAGGAAGACCAAGGAAAGTATGGTTCCATCAATTTGTACGTTTTGAAAGAAGGAAATGTAAAAAGTCAGTGAAATCGTAAGAGTTGTATGAATGTAGAATTGTGATAGATGTGTGTCGCGATAGGAAAGACTGGCGCTCTTTCCCATCTGCCTACCCCGACAGATAAACGGCGCGATTGTATTCTCTATGTATAACATTTTTTACTTTTCAAAAATAAATATATGTTCATTTCTTCTGAAACAAGCATTGTGATTGCTTAATTATTTTTTCCAATTTCTTTTCTGAGATTGTGGCTTTATAAATACCCCCCTCATGATTTACAAGAACTGTGTTCCTCGGGTACTTTAATAGAAAGAAATTGCTTTGAAAAAAGAAAAATATACCTTGCTACTTATCTCAATATTGGCTGGCTTACATTTATTCTACGTTGATTTTTTTTCATTTGAAAGGACAAAACAAAAACTACCGGTCAATATTAAAAAAATATGAAGTAAGCCATATTTTTTAATACGTTAATTGAAAATGTGGAAATGGATTTTTTAAGTACTTTAAAATCTCTATATTCTTCATATCGGGGCAAATTCAGTAAACGCTTTTCGCCCAGAATGCTGCCAACTGGACAGCACTGGGCGTTTGAGGTGCATGACCGTACGATAACGTAATGAATTTCCGTGCGGAAGGTCACCGGTTAGGGCCCCGCGCTGTGCTACTCCCCTCGAATGACACAAGTATTTTTTCCGCGTAGTATTCGGGGGTATAAGGATACCTCTGATTTCGGTCATATCTATTCTTTCAAAAAATAAAAAATCCCGCTGTACTCCGATCGTCACACTTCAGGTATGCCGTCGGATCCAGTGTCGTGGTGTGGCTGGTGAGTTTGCTGGTGTGCAACGGCTTACTCACTCTGAAGATCAGAAAGAGGAAAAAAACTCCACGGCACAGCTACGCTTTCCAACTGAATTGGCACTGAAATGGTGAGGGGATCCTCGACTACGAGGCCCAGTAACGATGAAGAAGCATGGGTGTTACACAAAACAAGTCTTCTTTGGTGTACGACGCCAGGCTTCCGGGTCCTATGGATTTCTCCCCATCGCAGATATAGAGAGTCGATCCATAACTTAATATTCCTCATTTGGCCATGTTATCTTCGGTTCTCCCAATTCCTGTTTGGAACCTATTAAGAGACTTCCTGGTCCTCTAGTGCAATTCAGTCAGGTGGTAATGCTTCTATATGCAAAATAGACCCGGAGGAGCCCGACGTTTCTTTCCATTCTAATTCCAATAATATTAATACATACAAGGATTGGTAAATCTGTTTAACTTCTTCCGACTTAAATTGATTCTAAGGTTTTAAAAATATTGTTGCTTACACTAAATGCAACATTATGTCTTATTAGTTTAGATTTTAGATAGATAGCGCCCAAAACATTCAAAGTCGATAATACAGTATTCTACACTTGATTCCTTATCACTAGAAACAAAAATACCCCACATAGTTGTTCTTAAGTGTGTCATGTGTCTACTGCCAGCGCATGTTAATCTTATTATTACATTAGTGTCAATTTAACTTCAATGTATTATGTTTAAGTTTATCCTCTCGTCTGCCCAAATTCAATAAAGATTAAATATCACTAAATGGGTAAGCTGCGATGGATAAATCACCGATATCGATTTGACCTTAAAGGGCAAACATAACATGCCCGACACATTCCTTCATAATCTAACGAAGGGTCGTGGTATAGCTATCTTTGCTTTAAATAGGACGCCATATTTGAGGCGACATCATTATTCTTAAAGCCACTACTATGTAAAGATCATAGCTATTACTATTTATGTAATACTGTTAATATTATACATCAATGTAATTCAACCTTCATACAAATAAAACTACACGTTGAAATTCTAAAAGTGTTTTCGTTGCAAAAGGCCATAACAAGTGCACATGAATTATGTGGATATTATAATGGACGCCAGGTCTGAATAGGTTAAAAGTAATACCATTGATTTTTTTGCAGAACCGTTGGAAGTTTTTACGTCTATTTGTCCCAAAATGCCGTCATCATTGACGACCTCCGAAATCAGGTTGGTTAAACACCTGACTTCGAATATCGTGGTTGCGGGTTCGATATCTATATTTTTCGAATAAGAGTTCCAACCTGGATTAACGCCTGAAATGAAGCGTCATACCAACTAGGAAACATATTATGTCGTCGTTAAAAGTTTCAAATAAAATAATAATACAAACATTCTTACGAAATGCGTGCTTTAGTTTTACTAGAACGCAACTACTTTAGTTCGGAAATTCTAGGATGAGTCCTGTGACAGCTCACAAATTTGCCCCAATACAACTTTTTAACGATGTTCAGTAATTTTAATTATTTTATCAACTTTAATATAAGCCTCAATTCTAATCAATAGCAAGTTATTTAGGTAAATACATTACATAAGGTTGTATTGGGGCAAATTTGTGAGCTGTCACAGGACTCATCTTAGAATTTCCGGACTATAGAACCCAACATTGCTATTATAATATAAACGTCATATGTGGGTGAAACGCTATTTAAAAGCAAAGGTGCAACATTGAACATAAGTCATTAAAAAATAATTAAAAAGTGCGTATATAAAAAAAAACTTATTCAAAATAAGTGATCATTAAAAAACAAATGTGATAACGAATTTTAATATATTCACTTCTTGTGACAGTATATTATCTAGTCACTAACCGCATTATCTTGTGGCGCAGAATAAATTGTTGACTTAACATTAGCTTTTGTTATGAGTTATCAGTTGACATTACACGCCCATGATTGTCCATATTATGCGTTGCCTCAGAAGTGCATTAAAACCCGGTAATCGACCTTATGCAAACATCTCTGAAGATCTACAAAATTTGGCAGTCCAAATATGATTCGGTATACATTATAATACTGTTCTTTTAAAACTTTTGATGTGTATTGTACTCAGTTTGTAATTTAACTAGTGAGTACAACGATATGTAGTATAACTGAATTAGTCGCAGATTTATTATATCACTGCAAATATAATAAAATAATATATAACGGTCATTTAAGAAAGTAAAAATACACATCATCACGCAATTTCCCTGTCGGGGTAGCCAGAGAGGATAGATCACCAAATATTTCTATCATGACATACCTCTTCCTTCACCTCTTCCAGATTCATAAATATTCTTATACAACTCCTTCTGACTCCTTACGTTTCCTTTTTTCATAATTTTATTCACTTGGTACGACCATATTTTTCTCTGTCATCCTCTACCATAATTATTCCTTTTGCTTGTATTATAAATTTGTTTACTCAGTTTTTTGCTACTCGTCCGTGCATCTCGTCCAAAGTACTTCAATGTGCTGTTCCCACCCTTCCTTAACACATTTTTGGCTCATATTCATCCATATCAATTCCATTTCTTATTCTGTCATACATCAAATACATCACATATTATTTTTAGTGCGCGCATTTCCTCTGCATTTATTCGGTTGCTTTCATTTAGTTTTCACGTTTCTCTCGCAATAAAAAGCAAAAAAAAACTTCTTTAAATTCACAATCGATTTTTATAACTTTAACTCACTCCATCTAGCAAACTCATAATGAAATAAGAAAGATTTTTACACATAGGATTGCGAAAGTTTAAAAAATGTCACGTAAACCAACTGAGTGAAGATAACATCGAGAACGAGTGGGTTTGTATAAGAGAAAATTGAGTTTTTTTTCTCGCCTCGAATGAAGAATATATGAAAAGAACTAGATTTTCTGGATGAAAAGGATAGAAATTCAGAGAAAATTGTATTCGCTTAAAGTTGTATTTGGAGCGGCTGTAATTTCCTGTTGGTAATAGTAAGTTATCCGTGTCTTGTAACAATTTCGTGTAATGAATTAAAATGTATGCCTAGTGAAAGTGTAAAAAGAAGAACGAAATTGTGTTAGGAAAATGAAAAGCGTCTCTACTACAAGAGACGAGGGTTTTTTAAGTGTTAAAGTAGCGAATATTTTTAGAGATAATATATTTTTATTCGTTGTTAAGATTAATTTATCAGAACCCATTTTACTCTACTTTACTCGTAATATAAAATAGTTCTGGTTAAAAAATTAAATTTGTTTTTGGTATCAAACAAACGAATAAAAAAAATATATACGATGGTTTGGATATCTAGAGAATAACTTCTTAAATGAATATATATCTGGAATGAATGGTGTGCGAGGCAGACGTACTCTTTGGTCGAGGAAAAATATTCATTAATTTGGTACCCTTCAACTCATCGGAACTGGTAATTCTGACATATTAAAGATTGTGGTCGAGAGACAACATTGTTTTTTAACCACCGGATTAGACATGGATTAACCACGGGATCCCACGTTTTAACAATACTTCCACATGTGGAGAGGCAATGTAACTCGCACATGTCCAGCGCTTGTGAATATTTTTACCAAACAGGTGGACCGTTTTTTAGTCTTTTTTCGGATACCATTGAAAATCTGGTCAAAAACTCCCGTGTGGAAGTCAAGCGTCTTATTTACAAGTCTACGGAGGCCGTTACTAAAATAAATACATAAGAAAAACCATATTCAATGATTTTGTTAACACTTGCCACCCTGTGATGGATAGCGAGTGACCAAGACTTATATATTATTTGACTATTCGACGTTTTAATACATGATAAAATGATTTTTATAGCTAAAAACAAAAAAATAACCTAGCAAATTTTGCATAATTTTAATTTAAAATATACATTTTTCACTGGACGCTTAGCGTCCAACACCGTGGCTGGCGGATTTTTTTTAGCATAGTAAGGCAAGTGTTAATGCCTAAATACTACACAAAAAAACATGAATGAACCAATCTTTAGATTTCAAATTCATCGTGTCAATTTAATAATAAAAATATCCTTTATAATAAAAAGCGACATTTAGGCAATATTTGAAAATGAATGAAAAATTATTGCACCAATAAAAAACATCCAATTAAGGCATAAAAACATCCTCGTCTCATCAGATGTTCATAGATATAACTTATTTACATAAAAAATCATATTAAATATACTTTCCCCCGTTATTCTTTACCAAAAATCTGTAATTGCTTGTATCTTAATATAAAATCTTCGTTTTTGATTTGAGGTCGCGTGCAGAGATCGTTTTTTAGAAACCAGTTTTTTTTTGGGTTCCAAGGGTCCAAATGACCAATTATTACCCGATGTATAACCTCGGGTAATCTTCGTTTATTTTTCCTCTTACGAACCTGTTGGTCCTAATGTCGTGCTCCTCCTTTTTTCAATAATGTACCTTTCATTATTATCTCGAACGTTCATTTTGATCACCGGGAGATGTTTAATTTCAATAGAGTTTCACGCCTCTCATAATAAGGAAATTAAAAAAACATTTGGTACGAATGTATTATTCAAGACCCTTATTTAATCCTACGCAGAGATTTATAAAGCTCGCAATGTTTTTTTGTAAATTTTATTCATCAGAGAGTCATTATTTGTAACACTCTGTTTTTTGGACCTTCATTGTTACATACATGAATTTCAAGTTGCTTGAATTGATATGAATGCGCATGATAAACATTTTATTTCTTTACATTTAATTTATGCATTTTTTTCCTACACGCAATACAACGTTTCAATGGAAAGACGAATCGCAGAAAACAAATACCATACATAGTAACATTGCTTAAAAAACCTTCCATTTTGTATATGACGACCAAGGTCTGAGTGAATGTGATGGAATACAAGTAGCCTGAACGAGTGGACTGTCTTTGCTAAATAATTAGTGTAAGAATTGTTATCTAGTTATAAGTAGTATGTAGGTGTTAATTATTTAAAAATAAGATTAAGTAAGTTCATAAATTATAACATATAATTAAGATTAGTTAACTAATAAATGTGTATATAGGTATAGCCTTGACAAATGTTTGTACAATAATTTACTATGTTTCATAAAAAAAATAAAAAAATGTGGATATAGAGAACCACTTCACTAGGTAAGGCCTGTGACGAAGTGATTTTATTTTTTAATCATGTATTTCAGATATTTGTTCTAAATTTTCTAGCACTCAGCTGCTACATTAATTCTCATTAGTTTATACGATTTTCAAAGTAAAAAATGTACACTAACTTAAATTATAAAAAAAATAGAATTGTGTTAGAAATGCTTGAAGTATTGCAGAATCGGCCTATGTAGAAATATGAATTTTCGAAATAAACAAAATACACTAACAATAACTAATATGGTGGTAGAAAAGCTTCGAGTTTTTCAGAATCGCTTTATGTAAAAATATGAATTAAAAAAATCTTAAAATACGAAAGAAGTTTTAAAGTTGAAGAGTTGAAAAATACAGAATAATAAAAGATTTTCGAAGAAAAAGTATTCAAATTACAATATCCGGATATTTTTTTATTAAAATAAATGTTTTAGAAGATCGCTTTTTGAGATAAATTACATTAAATTTCCTACAAGTCGTTTTTATCTATGCTAGTTTTAAGCCACTGACATCTTAATTAAATAAGTCTTTAATACAATATCTATTTACATCTGGAAGTGGAAAATAACTGCCAAATGACGATTTCAACGTTTGTAGGTGATGTATGTAATAATTTCAGACAGAATTCGCAGACTCCTAGAGGTATCTTAGCATACCCCCGGGGCTCCGTGGACTTCAGTTTGGGAACCGCTTATTTTAGAGATTTTTCTTCAAACAAATTTAAGTTAAATCTCATTTTTTTATTATTACGAATCCTGGCAGAGAAGTATTGAAGTAGTCATAGGTTTTTATCCGTTATTTGGTACTAGCAAATTTGAATTCCTCAAGTCGTATGCCTCATATAGAGCTATAGCAGGGCTCCTCAACCAGTCGATCGCGATCTACCAATCGATCGCAGCGTACTTTTACTTAGATCTTTACTTCAGTTGTATATTGTAAAAATATTACTTTGGTGGATTCTAAGAAGACATACGACGAACTGAAAAAGTTAAATTAGTTGTGTTTTAAACAAATGTAGCACATAAAATAATGTCTTGTTTTGGCACAACATATTTTGCAGAATACGCATTTTCCGATATAAACAATTTAAAATTAGAAATCAGTAATTGTTCAAGTGATGAACATCTTAACCAGTCTTGAAGATTGTCTCTATCGTCTTATAATACCAACTTTGAAAACATTACATATCAGAACAACGCCAAAGACCTCATTAATATTATTTGTTGTACATCTAGTCTTTTTTCTTTATAATTCGATTCAATTGTAAATTTAATACTGTATAATTTTTATTTATTTGTTTATTAACACTTCATTGTAAAAAAATCAATCTGGCGGGCTTATTGTCAGATGGTAATCTCTTCCAACCAACCAGACAAAAGTAAATAAAGAAAGTTACATGGTCGTAAAAAACATTCAAATGATTATTAATCATTATGAAATTTATGAACATACCATATACGTAATAAAAGTAAACGTGAGATATAATCAATCAAAGGAAAACGAATGGATGTTGGTGAGGAAAAAAAACAGGAATTAAACACTTTAAATTACTGGGCAAAAATTAAGAGTTTTTTCACTTGCTTTTTAAAATATGCCAAGGACGGAGCGAGTCTAGCATTGGTTTGTAACGGATTCCAGAGTCTCATTGCATGAACAGTAAAGCATGACGTAAAAATAAGAAGAGTGATGAACTGGGAAGGTCAATAAAAAATCTCTGTTTGATTGTAGCGCTAGTCCATGATTGGAAAGACGCTGAAAATTTTAGGTGAGATAAGAGTGGATGACGGGACAGTTAAGGATATTATACAATAAATATGGTCTATGAATTCGGCGTTAATTTCTCACGTTCAACCAGTTAAGCGCCTTCTGGTATGAAGTGATATGACCGTTCTTTTTCAGGTTAAAAATGAATCGTAGATAAACATTTTGAAGACGTTGTAATTTGTCCAGCTGTTTCTCCGTCATATCAAAATAACACAAATATTTTTTTGTCTAATGAATATCAAATAATTATATCTAACTATAATTTTAGCATATTTTCCTGTTCACTGGAAAATCTTGATATCAACCTTCAAACAAACTAGCTCCCGTGTACAAAAAAGTTTGGCAGCTCTGATATATAGGATTCCCAAAAATATCACGATGACCTCCAGTATTTTCACAAAAATTTTACCCACGCTAATTTGTTTGCATAAGGAATGTGATCCAGGAAACATAACTGAGATTAAAATAAAACACCATAGAAATTCCTTACAAAATGATTTATTGATTATTGTTTCATATCATACATTATATTAAGATGCAAATATAAAATGTTAGTGTAGGTGTTTTGTTAGATATACATAATGGTAATTTTGTTGAATATTCATAATCAAACAATGCTGCTACTAAGAAATATTTTAATTTTAGTCAACTCAAATGATTTATGTGGACATAATCGCCTTTTGTTATTCATGTCCAAACAATTTAGGTTTTTTATATGAACTGAGTTTTTTTGTAAGATTTTTCTTTGAATACATATTTTTTACCAACTCAAAGATTTATTTAAATTTTTCAACGTTTTTACTCATATTATGTTTCTGAGAATGTTTACTCAATATGTGATTTTATGTGAATGGACATTCGAGTTTCGATCAAATTTCGAGGATAAAGGCTTGTTGACATTTTGTCTTGTATTGTTCATATTACACTTTTGTTTTATACAGTACAACTTAGCGAATTGATTGTAATATGCCAATTCAACTAACTTTAAAAAAATGCTAGAGGTGTTTAGTGACAACTCGACTCAAATCCACTTTAAAAAACTGGTACATTGAAAATTGGATTCGCAACTACCGGATTCAAAGAAAAGTATCTTACTTATATGCAACGGGAGTGGTGCAAGGGTTTAGGTATCGATATAATGACAAAATTAATAGAAATAAAATTGAGGGTCGATCACAAAATTGAAATGAAAAATAATGTGAAGTCAAATACATGTATTAAACTACCAAACATTAGTTTATGAAATTGAAACCTCTTTTCCGGTAGTAACGCACCTGAGTGTTAAAATAATATTAGTTGCGACGACGGACTTAAGGCCCAAGGT
Source organism: Odontocerum albicorne (assembly GCA_949825065.1). Lineage (NCBI taxonomy): Eukaryota > Metazoa > Arthropoda > Insecta > Trichoptera > Odontoceridae > Odontocerum > Odontocerum albicorne. The sequence continues at coordinate 16,840,614 of OX463850.1, forward strand.
AAAAGAAAATTACTTGCAGTGATGCAAATATACTTAGAAGCCCAGCAAGTTAGCACTTTTGTACTTTTGTTAGTACTTTTGCAGCAAAACAATCTTTTGACGTGTCTAGATCGGAGTAGTCAATCGACCCTAATACAATTATGTACCGATATAAGGATGAATGGATATTTCTTCGGAACTTATAAACATGATTAGCATCGTTGTATCATAAAATGTGTGAAAGATTTCAGCGCGGTAAAATAAAAATATTGAAGTTAAAACGTTTTGTAGTTATACTCGTAGCTACCATGACCAGAGAATAACGTCATTCTAATTACAATATTTCCCACTTTCAAGTCCTCAGTTGCTTCATACTTCATTTTTATGTAACAGTGCACACGTGAAGAGAAGTATGCCACATAAATGAAAATAATTAAGCATTATAGAGAACATTATTTCATCTTCTAATAAATTACACTTTATTGATTCCTTATAACTTTCAACGTTTACCAAACAAGACTTAAGGAATACGAGTTTATTTTCCATGATTTGATATAACTAATGTCTGCATTTGACGTGACATTACGCTATACATCTATCATGTGTCAAATGGGTCGGAGTCTACGTGATATTCGTTCTCCTCGTTAATCAGCCGATTCACTTACGTCTCGTATATTTGCAATATTGAAAAGTTCTTGTCGAAATGTACATGATCATAGATCAAAATGCAGGAAGCAAAATATAACACAAAAGAAGAATAATAAACATTTTATTTATTTATAAGAAAATATCGCTAAAGGTATGCTTTTTTTAATTTTCCAGCAGCCTCATTGTAAATTTGTACGTTATAAAAGGATTACCAAAATTGAGACGACTTTGATTCAATTCATTTTAGAATTGTGTTTAATATTTCGTTTAACGATGGGCTTTCCCTCATGTGTGTATTAGTTTATAGTGTACAAGCTGTTGCACTTCAGGACAGATCAAATTAAAAATTGTCAATTATAAAAAGATTAAAGTTCTAAGATGATCGGTAAAATTGATCTACTGCAGCCTTTCGTTTGGCTGAATTTTGTAAAGCGCTTTTTTGTGTTGTTTAAAAGCGCTTTAAGGATTGATTATAAATAACAAATAAGTAACAGAAAAAATATATTCTGATGTAAAACGAATGGAATTTTACTATCACTAAAGTGTGAACTAGACAAGTTAACCAAAAACATATATTTATTCAAAAAATAAAATATTTTGCAGCTTTTTAAAAATTCGATGGTCAACTTAATTTTGCCAACTTAACAAAAACGAAATCTCGACGCAGTTTTGATTTTACCAATAATTTTTCAAGTAAATTTCACAGTAAGTTCACATTTATTCATATTATGTCAACAATTAAACCACTATCGCGTTAAAGATTAAATGTAAATTTCAGCGTATCCTCTTAATAATGCCACAGTTCCTTTCTTGTTTGTATAATTACTCGTCTGACCGGGTACACAGCGGCCCGTAAAGATGGAGTGCCCAACCATTCGATCGTGTTGTGATTTAATTGTATTTTTTTAAAGTGCTTTTATTTACGAAGATAGACTACGTTTATTTAAGTGGTCTACTCTGCAACAAGACGAAATCGTTTTGTAATTTTGGATGCTCAAAACTCTACCAAAAATTATCTTTCGACCAAAAGATAAATTTGAGAGACCAGTTAAAAATTTCAAAAATTAAATTTCCTATTTTTTTGTTAACCTGGTTGTCAAATCTTGGAAAAAAATGTCCAATAATGCAGTGGTTTAAAAACACGAACATCCAAAATACTCTTATTGTGGTGTTTTGTATTTTTTGCTTATCCTTCACTTTTGTCTTTATGAACATATGATAGTTAAAATCTTGTAAAAAATGCTCAATAGTGTAGTGTACGCTGTGACATAAAACTGGTTTAAAAACCGTCTCGACAGGTTCCATCACAAAAACCCAAAAGTACTGTTTTTGTAGTGTATTTTTTTCTTCGGTTCTTCTTTAAAATGTTTTTCTTTGTTTATCCTTCGCTTTTTCTTGAGAACCATATGACAGTTAAACTTGCATTTGTTCATTAAAATTCTATTGAAATATTGAGTAAACTTTGAAATCTGATCCCATTTCTTTATTTTTTTTTCTCGTACATTGTAAGTTCGTGAGGTAACTTTAATGAAACAAATCTCTCAAACTGAGTATTTCTGAACAACTATAAAATGGTTGAACAACACTACTTTAAGCGTATGCCAACAAGGGGAGCCAACCCTCTCTATCTTATTGTTTGAGATATTTTCTGTGTCAATAAGAAGCACTGTGACACATTTCGTTAATAATGTTTGTTGGGGTTTTATTCTTCGATAAATATTTTAACTCAGCATATTTGAGGGTTTAAATATCAATACATTGAAACAGACTTTCAAAACATTTCAATGTTGGAATAGGTGGAGACAACGGAGCGCCAGTATTTTCAATCGTTCTATTTATTTTACTATCGTATAACGATTTCGTTGTATACATTCATACCTGGCGGTTTTATTTGTCATTAGGTAGGCTAATCAAAATGAAATTAAAACCAGATTGGTACCCTTTTTTGAAAAAAAAAGTGTGAAAACAGAAATCGAACCCTCAACCTTCGGACTGCAAGACAAGTGTCTTACCATCTAAGCCACGAAGGCTGTAGGTATATTCTATACAAATATGCCTTTTTAAATTTGTATATCTTCTCTAGTTTACCTTCGATTTCCGTTTCACTAAATTCCTAAGATCATTTATTTATATATAGACCAGCGATTTTTTTACCTTCTCTGATGTATGATATTTAATTAGAAGAAGAAGAAATTACCTTATCTGGTGTATGATATTTAATTAGAAGAAGAAGGAATTACGTTGTCTGATGTATGATATTTAATTAGAAGAAGAAGGAATTACCTTGTCTGGTGTATGATATTTAATTAGAAGAAGAAGGAATTACCTTGTCTGGTGTATGATATTTAAATAGAAGAAGAAGGAATTACGTTGGCTGATGTATGATATTTAATTAGAAGAAAAATAAATTACGTTGTCCTATGCATAGTTGAAATAATTAAAGCTTACTTTATATTTTGTATCTAGAGTCAAATATAAAACTCACAAAAATAATGCCTATATTATCGAAAGAAATGTAGTTTACTGTAGATTTCGAAAAAAAAACATTTTTCAAATCTTCAGCGTTTTGTCCTTGATTTAAAACCATTATTTGCAAGTGTTTGTCGGAATGACCAATAAGTAAACATACAACCAAAGGAGTTAAAGGTGCTATTGATTTTGATGAATAAATAGAAAATAATTTAGTGAATGGCTAAAGATGTCGTTTCGGTAACTTTCCCAGGAGGGAAGGGTTTCAATCTATTTAACTGCCGTGTTTTGATCCCAGTCAGTTATTGGAAATCTTTCATCGTTATTATAGCTTCCTTTCTTCACTCAAATATAGCGTAAAATTATTACGGATATTTGTAAAATGAGAAAAAAGTTCTTAATAAATTATCCCTTAAATATTAAAGACTTTATTTTTAGTGTCAATTTACTATGATAATTTAATTTAGATAAACTGTATTTTGGAAAGGAATTTATTTCATAAAAAAATAATATTGCCAGTCTATTTTGAAATCACAATAGATGAAAGTTGGGAATCAAAAAAACTTGATTTATCTACTTGTTGATTCATCGATGAAATAAAATGTAGCATCTACAAAATATGTCTTGTAGGAACCTTGATTTTCTTAATATTATAACATGTCTCAGAAACTAGGACAAATAACGCCAGATCAATGCCAAGAATAGTCACTTACGGAATGTACCACTAAATTCCAAAAGTTTTCGTCCTGAACAAGTTAGAAAGTGTATGAACAGATACCACGCTGTACACGCTCCATCGCATGGTCAATCGATGTTACTGTTAAAATTTAATACCTATACCCAGAGAAGAATGTTAACTAGAGCTGAGAAAAAAACCTGTTGGTACGTTATATTTTGAAATGTTAAAAATTGAATATAGCGCGGTTATAAGTTTTTTTTTAAAAGAAGGGAAAAGTCTGGCCAAAATTAAACGACATTTAGATGTCTACGGATAATATTATCCGTAGACCTTCTTTTTTCAAAGAATTTTGATAACTCCGTGATATTTAATTTAAAAATTTTCAAAATATAACGAAACAACACGTTTTGTATAGGCTCTACTTATGTTAATACACTACTGAGGGTAGAGGTATCAAATTGTAACTGTAATATTACCTGACCATGGAATGGGCGTGACTGGCATGATCACGCGATATTTCCATTCACGTTCCAAGTTGCTGAGACTGGAAACTTTTAGACCATAGCGGTAGTTTTGAAAACGATTTGCAAGGTGTTTCATGGACAGAGCGACAAATAAATGCCTCTATAGTATACTTGGAGAATCTAACATCTCATAGAGGTTGTCAACATTATATACTCGACGCCTTTTTCAGCTCTATGGTCACAATTTGCACTGCACAAAGAGGACAATGAAAATTCAAGGTCACTGGAACTGTGGAGGATTGCAAAATATGAATAGATGCAGCAGTTAGATCGATTTATGATTGTCATAAATATGTTATTGTCATATGAGTCCACTTTTAGAAAGTCTACAATAGTGTACGTGTCGCGAACGAATTGATTTTAATCTTTGCGTCTTTGTATTCAAGTTCCTTAATGGGATGTCTCTATTGTATCTTTCGAATCTCTGTCTGAGACATGTTCCTTCGTAGAGGAGTAGAACTTAGAAATTGATTTCTACCTCATCTAATAAATGGATTGTTCCAAATCGATCCCATAGAATGGGGTATTATGATCGAGAGGTTGTCGTTGCTGGTTTTGTGGAAGCCACCCTTTTTGGGAGGTCTTATCAAAATGTATGATTATATATTATCACTACACACATACACTACATTACACCTAAAGCCGAATATGTTACTATCACGTATCGGAAGATCTACAGAGGTTTCTTTATATTTCGTCTCACCTTGGTAAGCTTTCTGCGGTTTTCTTACCAAATATGTTTTTCTGAACATATGCTGATGCTGAGAAGTATTTTATCTTACCCTCATAGCCAATAACTTCCTAGCCTTACACACATCTTATATTTATTTTGTAATATTTTTTTAAATCTGTCAATAATAGTGGGTTCGAATCCCAAGTTAGAGCGCCCTTGAGGAAAGTTGGCTCTCTAAACAGCGCTATATTAGTTGTCCTTTTATTATTTTAAGAGATAGACCACCTTTGACCGGGAACGACCAAGTACAGGCATGACCGACACTACAGGCCTGCCTTTGAAACGAGTTCTACGGACAACGGAATGCTGGGAGGACTGGAGAAGTGAGCACCACACACATCAATTCCAGTGTGGTCCCGTTTCTCAGCATTGAGGTAATAAAGACAAGTGCAGGAAAACACAAATATCCACTGCATTATTCTGCCACTAATTGGAGGTAGCAGTTTAAAAAATGCATTTTTTCAACCTTCATCGTTTTTTAACTACGTTGTCTCCTGACCACGCTCTTCAATACATAAACTTCACGAATAAGGATGTGCTGAAGGGTATTATAGGCATGGATAATAAAATATTTAATAAATGGTTAGGTCTATCGGTTTTGCCTTACGAAAGTAACCGCTTACTAAAAATGAAGAAAAAAAAACGGTGAAGTGCTTTATTACATATTTGGGTTCTAATGTTTTTCAGTGTCAGATTTAAGCAATGATTTTATAAAATTTGCACAACCTACGTTAGTAATAAACCACAGCTGTTGCTTTGATTTAATAGAAGTTTGTGGAAACAATTTCTTGTTAGCTTTTAAAGCAAAACTTTTACTCAATGATATTAACGGCCTGAAAAGGGGGGTTGTATCTGGAACATATTTTACAGAAAAGATGAGATAAATTTTAACAAAAGCAATATTGCTAAAGAATTGGAACATTTTGAGAAGAAAATAAGTTTTGTTTTACGAAAAAAAAAAGTTACCAGAATTTTGGTTACAAATAAAATGACCCTGGTGTAATATATGTTAGGTTGTCCGGAAGGTAATATCGAATTTATAGGGAAAATTGTATCAAATGCCCATGAATGACGGTTTTTGGTATTTTCAATGATTTTCCAAATAATTTATGACGTTTACCAGTTTTTTTTTTTCAAAAGACTAATTCATATTATGATAGTTGTATTGCATTATTGTAAATGTGTATTTATTGTATTATACAATCGTTGTTAACGTCAAGTTGTACATATATCGCTTTTATACAACTTGGTAGACTTATTGCCATGTGGCAGGTTCTATCAACCAGAAAGATGTTAGGGAGGTCTTAATAGTTTATATTATGAAATATATATATAAAGAACGATACATTTCAGATATTTGATGCGTATGACGTGTTCAAGGATATTTCTATATGTTTTTATGACTTTCCGAATAATTAAAGGTTAAATGTAAAAATATTAGGAATACAAAAATACATCTTGACATTCATACGTGGCAAGTGTGGAAAATTTAAAAAATCCTCAATTACGGTAAAACTTAAACATCTGGAAGTCGTCGTATTGAAGTATTATCTCCATAGTCGTCTTATTGAGGTATTATCTCCATAGACAAGATCCTGAGGTTTGATGTAAAATAATACAGGATAGTAATTTCTGGATGGTTGGAAGATGCCAATAAACCTGCCTCCATGCAACGAAAACATAATCTAGTGCAATACTGTCACAATAATAATAAAATGAAAATTTATACAGCGTCATTTATAGAACAGACTCTTCTCAAGGTGGTCTAGCTTGGGATTCAAACCCACTTTTACTAACAAAATAATAGTTTGGAAATTTAAAAAGAAATAAGGTAAGTGTAAGAATTGAGTGATGGTGACTGAGACCATTAGATTGGGTATTGTCCGGAATTTGTATTTATGTAGAAGAACATACATTTGCTAAAAAACTCAACAAAACTTATCAAAGGAAGATGAACTACAAATAATACTTTGTAGATTTTCCAATCCGTGATTATATCACATTGTACTTACGGTGGAGTGTAATGAATGCGTGTAATGTTTACATATATACATTTTGATAAGATCTGCCAAAAATGATTGTCATAAGTATTTCCTAAAGTTGCATACGCCACCCATATATCTGACACTAGGAGGCACACACTTTTACGCTACATCACCAGTAAAAGCTTTATCACAATACCGCGCCATATTCGATCGATTTGGAACAATAAATGTATTTCAAGAAGTCGAGATCGACCTTAATATTTTGCTTGTCTCCGAAGCGATATTTCTAAGATATAGATTCGAAATGTACAATGGAGATATCATATTAAGAGACTTGAATCCAAAAAATCATGTTTGAAATCAGTATATTTATATTCACCAAAAAAACATTCCTTGAAAACTATTTTAAAATCGTCTGGAGAATTTTCATAGATTAATCACGCACTTTGAAAGAAAAATGTTTCTCGGATTGAATTAGTTACTTGCCATGAATAACACCGTCTTAGAATAATATTCTACGAGTACCTTATGTCTGACTTAAGTAAATTTCGACGATGTCTTGATACCTCGACTTACTCCACCCGAAGCAATCGTCTCCTTTCACGACCGTTTGAAGCCTCCTCAAAGCGGTTATAGAATTTCCCTACGCCTTGAAGTTCAAACAAACTCTCTCTCGGTCAACAAACCAAAAGCTTGGATGACGCACAAACGTCTCTATTGAACTAAGAGGTTTGCCAGAAGACGAATACCAGAATATCAATATTCTATTATAATGCTTCTCAAATTGTATAAAAGCCGAGCCCTCGAAATAAGATTCATGATATTCAATCTGTTTTAACAACAACTTTTAATAGATTCCTGTCAATTGCATAAAAAATATCTTCTCTTAGTGGCGGGCTTAACAAACAATTATATCAATATTCTATTATAATGCTTCTCAAATTGTATAAAAGCCGAGCCCTCGAAATAAAGTTCATGATATTCGATCTGTTTTAACAACTTTTAATAGATTCTGGTCAACTGCATAAAAAAATATCTTCTCTTAGTGGTGGGCTTAACAAATCAGATTTATTTAACACTTCATTGCCAATAAAATCTGGTGGGCTTATTGCCAAGGGGCAATATATTTCAACCAACCAGAAAAAAAAAATAAAACAAGTTACATACATGGTCGCAAAAAATATTAATGATTATTCAAATTTATGGACATATTAAAGCAAAAGTAAGATATCATTAATCAAAGGAAAAGGAAGGAACGGTGGAGAGGAAATAATAATCAGGAATGAATTAAATCAATAAAGAAACACGTTATGTCACTGACTAGAAATGAAGAGTTTTTTCAATCGCTTCTTAAATCATGCCAAGGACAAAGCGAGTCTAACATTAGTTTGTAACTGGTTCCAGAGTCTCACTGCATGGAGAGAAAAGGATGACGTAAAAAAAGCAGAGAGGTGAACTGGGAAGGCCAATAAACAATCTTTGTCTGAGAAAGACGAAGTCCATTATCGGAAAGACGCTGAAAATTTTCGACGAGATAAGAGGGGGCTACGGGACTGTTAAGGATATTATACAATAGATATATTATGTGAATTTCGCGTCTATTTCTTACGTTCAACCAGTTCAGCACCTTCTGATATGAAGAAATATGATCGTATTTTATCAGGTTAAAAATAAATCTTAAACAAATAAACATTTTGGAGACGCTGTTATAATATATTGTGAAGACGCGGATCAATTGGCTAATTAAAAATAATTGTTAAAGTTTTGGGGTTTTTGGTAACAAGCACATGAAAGTAACATTTTTTTTGGACTACTAACCAAATGAAAAAGCTGGACTTCAAAACCTGAATAATTCCTACATTTTTTTTCAGGGTAATGGCAGGATGTTTTTGGAGCATTAGATGAAAAAGTTGTAATTTTGAAAAAGTTATGTTTATAAATTAAATTAAATCATTTACGTTACTCTAAAAATAAATAACGCTAATATATTAAAAGTGAGACTAAATATTTTTTCAGGTTTTTCGTTCATTGTAAAAATGTGTGTTTCAAATCAAACGTGAAATATTAGAAAATGTATAAATGAAACTATTTTTAAATCAAATTATGAAATGTGGCGATCTATATTGTTGCTTTAATTTACTATAGTACATGTTGATATGTACGCATATAAAAAAATCAGTTAGTCTAGTTTGACTCCACCACCAACCAAGTTGTTATGAAGGACAAACAGTCCCCATCCAACGTGATCTGCAATAGAAGATTGAAATCGTCATTATTTTTTATGAGCATTATTTCCTGCCACGTCCATACACCTAATCGTTCATACTCTCCACTTATAAGAACGTTTTACTCTTTCTTCTTTCAAAGTTTAATTAATTTGGTCATGACACATTTTTTTAGATCCCTCAAAAACTTCTCGCGCCTTCTTTACTACTCGTATAAATTTTCGTTTAAAGTATAATATTTATCATCAATTATTATTTTCACGTGGCTGAAACATCTTAATATATCTTTCTTCATCTAATGCACTGCTTCTTATTCAATCCGAATTCTTTCCTAATGTCCTCATTCGTTATTCTATTATACAATGTTTTTCCAGACATTCTATGCAACGCTCTCATTTCTGCCACATTTATCTTACTTTAGTCATTGTTACGACAATTTATACATTTTCTTCACGTTTTCTAACATTCAATAATAAATCTAGATGATACTGACTGTAACACAAGTCCATTATCTACTTAAGAACTGGCGTTTGCAATGCAATGAAAGATATTGGTACTGAACTTCGAAAATAAGGGGACATTTTTAGCCCTGCGGAGCTATGTTATATTCATAATAAGCCTTAGCTCTCCTTTGTCAATTGGATCTTTTGATTGGAAGAAATTTAAAAATATATATATAAAACTCTTTTGCGAATTTCAAACTCAATTTAGACCAACTTTAAGGTAAAATATCCAAAAATTCAGCTAGCTCTGCAAAAAACATGACTGGCGAACTGTAAGTTTAAGAGCCAGTTCTGTATTCCCTTGGGAATGCGTGGCGCGGGAACATGCTGAGTGGATCGTGAGCTTCCTTTCGTCATGAAATGCTCCAGTTTAGGGAATTTTTAAATCGGAAAACCGATATTGATGTTCTCAGATTCTCCGAGTTATTTGTTTTAAGCGTGTTTTTGAGACTTTATGCTCCAAAACAAATGCACGTAATCTCTCGGCAGTATCAATTTGGATGGTTTTGACATTTGTATAAATGTGAATCCCACAGACGATATGTAATTTGAAGATTAAAATGACATAAAATAGTTCTTTCTTAACACAATAAATGAAACGTACGTGCCCTTTAAATTACATAATAAAACTTAAAAATCAAAAAGGTCTGAATAAAGCTTAAAAATCAAATATCAATATACTTAAAAAAATGTTACAATCTTTGATACATACGTTTATACCTTTCAAAATAATTATACTTTAACATACCAATGCACAACAAAAGTAATTAACAATACAAGACTTACAATATACAACTTAAAAAAGAGAATTCTTGTCGAAAAATAGAATATAACAAACAAAAATAATCATTTATTAAAAACAAATAGAATGAAAACCCTGCAGTCAAGATCTAAGATTGAGGAGATGCTGGAAAAGGGCCCATCTGAACTCAATAATATCTACATTGAACATATCCACTAAACCAGATATGGAGTTACCCAATTTTTGTTCCTTACGATTCATAATTTACAACATGCAACTGTTCATAAGTTATGATTGACAGTTTTGAAATGTAAAAGGTTCCGTGTGTTTTCAGCAGGAGTGTCAAAACCAATTTCAGTCAATGTATTGGAGTTTTCAACGATATTGTTAATAACCTTATATAGAAACATCAAATCGAATATAATCCTTCTATCAAAAAGTTTAAGAAGGCGGGCGTAATTTAATGAAGGGCCGTAGTCAGCAATGTTAGGAGGGATGCCGAGACGAAAAGGCCGTAGTCAGCAATGTTAGGAGGGACGCCGAGACGAAAAGGCCGTAGTCAACAATGTTAGGAGGGATGCCGAGACGAAAAGGCCGTAGTCAGCAATGTAAGAAGGGATGCCGAGACGATAAGGCCGTAGTCAGCAATGTTAGGAGGGATGCCGAGACGAAAAGGACGTACTCAGCAATGTTAGGAGGGATGCCGTGAAGATAAGGCCGTAGTCAGCAATGTTAGGAGGGATGCCGAGACGAAAAGGCCGTAGTCAGCAATGTTAGGAGGGATGCCGAGACGATAAGGCCGTAGTCAGCAATGTTAGGAGGGATGCCGAGACGATAAGGCCGTAGTCAGCAATGTTAGGAGGGATGCCGTGACGATAAGGCCGTAGTCAGCAATGTTAGGAGGGATGCCGAGACGATAAGGCCGTAGTCAGCAATGTTAGGAGGGATGCCGTGACGATAAGGCCGTAGTCAGCAATGTTAGGAGGGATGCCGAGACGATAAGGCCGTAGTCAGCAATGTTAGGAGGGATGCCGAGACGATAAGGCCGTAGTCAGCAATGTTAGGAGGGATGCCGAGACGATAAGGCCGTAGTAAGCAATGTTAGGAGGGATGCCGTGACGATAAGGCCGTAGTCAGCAATGTTAGGAGGGATGCCGAGACGATAAGGCCGTAGTCAGCAATGTTAGGAGGGATGCCGAGACGAAAAGGCCGTAGTCAGCAATGTTAGGAGGGATGCCGAGACGATAAGGCCGTAGTCAGCAATGTTAGGAGGGATGCCGAGACGATAAGGCCGTAGTCAGCAATGTTAGGAGGGATGCCGAGACGATAAGGCCGTAGTCAGCAATGTTAGGAGGGATGCCGAGACGATAAGGCCGTAGTCAGCAATGTTAGGAGGGATGCCGAGACGATAAGGCCGTAGTCAGCAATGTTAGGAGGGATGCCGAGACGATAATTAACGTGTCTCAGAAATGTACACTGAATTCTTTCAATTGTGCTGGTATGGATAAGATATAGTAGTTACGAGTGAATGACCCAATTGTGCTGGTATGGATAAGATAGTTACGAGTGAATGACCCAATTGTTGAGCTATACTATAATATTATATACTTTTAATAGTGATAAGTAGAGCACTAGTCATGTATGCAGATGGTCTTCTAAAAGCAATGTTAACTTTTATTTATTTTTTAGTGCATTTTAATACAAACAAAACATATTGTCAATTTTTTTAGATAACATTTTTTCGTTTGTGGTCTTCACATTATGTGTTTTCTCCAGATGGGTCACAGCGTCTAGTGTTAAACTATGTAGCTCTCGTACGCCTCCAATGAGGTATACTCGTACAGTGGTCAGCTGTTTACGATGTAGTCCATGGTCTGGATCTCCCCACACTTGCAGAAGCACAGTTTTGATAGATGACACTTGTGCATATCGTATCTAGTGCGACCTTTTTAAAGTACACCACGCTTTCAAAAGTTGGAAAAACCCAGGTAATTTCATCGTCGGACCACCCATATAATGCATTTTTTTACATTACATGCCATCTACTAGGCCCACCATTTATTGAAGATTGATTGACGGGATGTGAGACGAAGGCCAGATTGTATGTATGTGACTATGTATGTATGGGATTTTCATATCTCACCAGATATGAAAATCACATACGAGTACATACATACTATCACAACATTACCCTATCGAGGTACGCATAGAAGACAGACCGCTTGACTTTTTTATCTAGACAAACATCATTCGCCTCGTCTATATCCATACAACTCCGACGATTTCTTCGACATTCTACATTTCCTTCTTTTAAAATATCATTTACTTGATTCAATCAAACTTGGCTTCCTCTATCACGCTTTCCACTCACATTTACTTGAGTCAATCAAACTTGACTTCCTCTACCACGCTTTCCACTCACATTTACTTGATTCAATCAAACTTGGCTTCCTCTATCACGCTTTCCACTCACATTTACTTGATTCAATCAAACTTGGCTTCCTCTATCACGCTTTCCACTCACATTTACGTGAGTCAATCAAACTGGACTTCCTCTACCACGCTTTCCACTCACATTTACTTGATTCAATCAAACTTGGCTTCCTTTAACACGCTTTCCACTCACATTTACTTGATTCAATCAAACTTGGCTTCCTCTAACACGCTTTCCACTCACATTTACTTGATTCAATCAAACTTGGCTTCTTCTACCACGCTTTCCACTCACATTTACTTGATTCAATCAAACTTGGCTTCCTTTAACACGCTTTCCACTCACATTTACTTGATTCAATCAAACTTGGCTTCCTCTATCACGCTTTCCACTCACATTTACGTGAGTCAATCAAACTTGACTTCCTCTACCACGCTTTCCACTCACATTTACTTGATTCAATCAAACTTGGCTTCCTTTAACACGCTTTCCACTCACATTTACTTGATTCAATCAAACTTGGCTTCCTCTAACACGCTTTCCACTCACATTTACTTGATTCAATCAAACTTGGCTTCCTCTACCACGCTTTCCACTCACATTTTTCATCGTATATTTGTTTTGTTAGTCTTTGTACAGTCATTATTTCTATATGCCCAACCATCTCAGAGTGCTCCCTTTAATCTTGTTCTTCTTCATATACACATCAATCTTAAGTTCACATTCATCCCTAATCAATTAATTCCATATTCTCCCTTAGACTATCACCACATATGTTATATTATTCTTAGTACACTCATTTCTACAGCGTTTATTTTGCTGCTTTCAGTCATTTTAATTTTTATTCCCATATGCTAAAGTTGGTACTAAAATAATGTTGTGGATTATCATCTTAGCAGATTTTAATACTATTCGGTTCATGCATATATGTTTTAATTCCCCATTTATTTTATTTCCTACCTTCCTGTAACTCATCCATTATGTGAAAAAATACTACCTAAATATTGGTAGCAGAAAAAATTATGAGGTAGCGGTTTAAAAATTTATGAAAACAAAATGAAAATCAAATTGTGTTTATTTTTTCGTTAAAACTTCGAAAAACGGGTTTAGACGGAGTTAGTAGTGGGTAGTAAACGAGGAGGAAAATGTATTAAAATAAGTATGCATGACGTTTCATGCGTCAAATATAAAATTTAAAAGAACAACGTATTTCTAACCTCCCTGAACCTTTTGAAGAAATTTAATAATACGAATGTTATCTTTCCTTGGAATTTTACTTTTCAATTCAAGTCGATTTTGTATTTTTGTCGCGAATCTTCCTGAAACCCTGGCTTCTAAAAACCCTAGACTATAAGTTTATCAGTACATTTCTCATTACTTTTGTTTAGGTCAAATAAGTTGTGTAACTGTTGAGGGGAACCATACTCAATCATTCTCTATTCCTCTTCATCTTTTTTCATAAAATATTCATAAATGAAAAATGATTTTGGCAAATATTTTATTCTGCATTGAATTTGTATAAAGAGCTGTCTGAAAATAATTATAATCAGACATGAAAATAAACAGAAAATAATCTGTCATCTTAGTAGATGACATCTTATTGTGTTAAGCCATATTGAATCTTTATAACCGAGACATTATAAAATCTGTACCGGAGTTTATACAAATGTGCACAATAAATCATTTTTAATCCAATATATACATCTCATCACACCGTGTCACTTGCGGAATAGAGAGAGAAAATAAATCTTCATACTTCTCTATCAAATGATACTACTTTTACCTTATCTATATTCAAATATTTTATTATATACAGCATTATATTATTCATACTTTTCACTTCAACGTCTTTTTATATCTGCTTCACTTGATTCAGCTTCCTCGATCTACGTCTATCCCTTTAAGTCATTCAGTCTCTCTACATATCCAAACTATCTTTGCGATCTCTTCATCATGTCATTTTGAACATTCATTTCATGCATACATTTATGTCTTTGTATTTGGTTCTATCCTTTTTCGTACATTAAAACCACACATTTTCCCCTTAAAACACTCATCTCCATGACACTAAACTTACCTTTATCTTTCTTCTGTCAAGTCCAAGCTTTACCTATATACACCAACTAAAGAAATTACTAAAAATAAAATTGATTTTTTAACTAAAGATTACCTTATAAAATTTTTTTTTTTTTTGTTAAATTATTTTAACTCACGGTATTTTAGAGATTAATGTTGAAGACTAAATAAGGATCTCAAAAATATTTCTGATCGGAAATAAGAATTGAAAAACCCTTAGCAAAACGAGTGGTATTTTTAAAAGTTCATAGATATTTTTTAAATTCTAATTATTCAGGTGCAGGTTGTGACTTCAAGTAACGAAAAACCTTGGAAAACTGTTAGGAAAGCCACTTGTAAGGATATTAACAAATAAAACAATTCGCGGAAAACGAAGCAACTACGTACAAAATTATCGAGTCTCACTTGCAGTGACTGGGGCATATCTTATATTATAAACAAGAATTCATAATTTCATGACCTCTTTCATCATGAATTCACGAGGGATTAAACCCCATGAACCACTCCTTTCCAGGTTCCGCTACCTCCACAAGCTTACTTAATAAGACGACTCCTACGGTTTCTAGGCCCCTTATAATGCCGTGGAAACTTATTTTATCCAATCAGTATTCCTGATCCCTGGATGCAGTGTAAAGAATAACAACGTTTTCAATGCAAATTCACATAGTATAGTTACTCAATTAGATTATCTTTAGCAGATTAATATGATTGTCACTTCGTTCTGTGTACTCTAAGGTGTTTAAGACTAAGAGTCCAGTCCTGTATCTACACACCGTTTTACACTCTATCAAGTCACATCTGATGACTCGATACTGGACTTTCTTTCCGTTTTATCCATTTTTCCTTTTCATGGTCGCGTTTCACTATCTCAAAAAGTACTACCCCTTAAATACGGTGCCTCTCCCCTGGTCGCGCTCATATGCCGTTGCAATCCAGTTCTGGGTATGTATGCCACACATCACGAGACTGGAATAAAGGCCGTTCTTAAGGTTCTTATTTTGGGTCACCATTGTTTCGTTTCCAGCAAGAAGACGACCACTAGAAGGAGGGTGTAAGAATTTTCTAAATAAAAACTGGAACTAGACTTAACAGGAAGCAGAAAAGTTGCCCATTTATCGAAATAAATAGATATCTATATGTGTATGTTATATGTGCGACTATATACCTGCCTTGAAACGGGACAAAGAAAACAATGAATGATTTAATGAACTCAAGACTCGAATCTGAAATACTTTGAACAAAATCCAGCCTTTTTTTAGTTTTTTGTAAAATCGATATTCTATCAAGCCTCAAAGTGTTTTATTGTTCTTTTATGGTCAATGTGCATCAGAAAAGTATCAAAAGGCTATTACACTTACATCCCTTGGAAATGAATAGAGCCTTATTCAAAAAGCCTCCCCAATATTAAGGAGCTTTCACTTAAGCCCTGAGTGTCATGGGGTGATAAAAAAGCTACAAAAACAATAAGAGAAATTTTTCGCTTTCTTGAACATTGGATGCGAAGGCGAAATGAATTTGATTAAATTTGAATTAAATTTTATTATTTCATTCTGTTGTGTTCGTTTACTAAGGATATAATATTTTTCACCATTTATCTTTCCTTTTTTCTCTTTTTTAATATGTGTTGTCTATAATTTTTACCCTCTTTCGATTAGGCGCAAAACTTAAATAAAAGAAAAAAAGATGCTTTGAAACTTTTTATTTATTGATGTATAACATATTGAATTTAAATTTTTTTTTTTGCATAAGATATTGAAATTTAAATATGCTAAGTTCTATAACTCTGTTAGTGACTATTCAGATGTGTTGATAGTGATATAGTGTGGTGTTGTATTATAATTTTGAGTACAACAAGCCGGGTTTATTGCCATGTGGCAATTTCTTTCAACGAACTAGAAATGTGTTAAATACTAGACTAGTACTTTAAAAAAAATGAAACCCACCAGACAGATGTGTTACTTGTATAGAAAGTGGCAGTGTGCGTAAAGGGTGTTCTAAAATTAACTTTCGAATATTTATTTCAAGTATTTTTTACAAATACAAAACAACAAATATTTTATTTCAATGCTTTATTTGGACCTTACAATTATTTATGGACTGTAATTTACGTCAAAATGCCCGCCTCTTGCTGCCACACAAATGCGGGCTGTTTTAAAAGAATTCCTCATAACATTTACTCAAATTTCAGACGACATTTCCACTATTAACAAGCTCTTGGTGTATGTATACACGTTTCTTAAAATAGTTTCACAAAAAATTATAGTGTGGTCTGAAAAACATTGGATGTTCTTGCGCCCGGGCTTGCCTTATATTGATAGGGTGTATCTCGACCGTTATATGTTAGGAGATTAGCCCAGATCTTTTGATAGCTTCTCTCTAAAATGTATTTTCTCCTGTTTATCTCGAAATATAACATATGTGCGATTTCGGAATGTATTTATATATGTACATAATATGTTGCTATTAATAAACCAATATTTAAATCTGGAGATCTTGGCGGTCTGTTGAGGATACACCACTTCATGAAATGAATCGATCAGGAAACAAATAAATGAAGCAAACCAAAGATTCTTCTTCAGCCTCCATTCCCTTTAAATATTCCAAAGATTACTAAAGCCATTTTTTTTTGCTTATGCAATCTCAATTGTTATCGATTGTGGACTATGCGGACGTATGTTATTTGGATATTAAGGATGAATAATTTGACAAACTACAGCGTCTTGAAAAATGTTTATTTGAGATATATGTTTAACCTGAAAAAGTATGAACATATCACCTGTCACTATCAGAAAGAGATTAATTGGTTGAACATAAATACGTGCAAAATACACATAATTTCACTATTGTTTGATAGCATTTACTGTCCCCCCCCCCCTTTTATCTCGCCTAAAATATTCAGCGTCTTTTCAATAACAGATTGGCCCAATGCTCAAGCACAATTTTTTTAATACTATTATACTAGTGCATGCTAGAAAACGAAAGTGAGGAATGGAAACGAACAGAAATGTCACTGCAAAAATTTTATTTTGCAGTAGATCAATACAGACTAATTAGGTTATTTATAAAAACAATAATCAAACGTAGTAAAATTAGTAAATCTTAAAAAATAAAATAGATATAAATTGTTCATTATCAAATGCATTGACTCGATAACTCTTAGACCATTTTACATTGGAATTTATATTTTATGTAGCTAATCTTAAAACCCCATAGCGTTACTGAGCAGCACAAAATTGACGTTATACTCGTATAAAATTCTGACCTGTTAATCGTTTTAGAAATTTGATTTCCTTGCCAACGGAACTCGGGGTTTTATTTGTCAAAACTATATTATTGCTGATGCGCAATAGCTAGCATATAATTAAAAATACATGGATAATTATTTCTCATTGATATAATGTCTGACAATCATAATCGATCACAATACATGACATATCGTATCCTATGACAGAAAATAGTGATGATACGAGTATTTAAGTATTTCTTTTTTTTAATAATTTACAAATGTAAACTATGGTGTTTTAATAATTTACAAATGTAAATTATTAAAACGCCCCATAATGCTGATTGACTTATTTATTATAATACTTTCGTTGTATAAAGTACAACTTGGCGTGGTTATTGATATATTAAATGCACCTTATTAGACTACAACCCTTTTAAAAAAAATGTTAATAATTCTGGCAGACAGGTGTTTTGCCAACAAGGTACAAAAGGTTATGTTTTTATGGAGGCCAAAAAAATACTTTTTAACTTTTATTTAAAATATTTTTTGTAAATATAAAACAATAAATTGTTTTATCTGGACCTTTTAATTATTTTTGAACTAAAATTATGTCCGCATATTGCTGTTACACAAATTCGAGCTCTTTCAAGTGGTAATTTCTTCCTACCAAACAAAAAGATGTTTAAGAGGCCTTCAAAGAAAACCAGACAGGAACTCGTCACCCCCAGCTCTTAAGTCAGGCGTCTTAGGAGCTACGGAAGAGGTTAATATTGCAAGGAAAAAAATGGAATATTTCGTAATGAAAAATATTATTTTTGAGGAGCGGATTCAAATGCGCAGCCAACACTTTCCTTTGAATTTTTTAAGCATTTAGCATAATTTATTACGAGGAAATCTATAATTGTGTATCATCTAAAAAAAATAATTCCATTTTGACAGGTAAACTGAATTTATTGTTTATTTAGTAAATAAACACAAAAGAAAAATAAAATAAAACGTTTTTACTTTGTGATTAAGCAATTCTGAGTGAAAGACTTTTTGTCAGAACTCGTTTACGATTTTCCCCTTCTTTGTCTTAGAGTAGATCTGCTGTATTTAAAAAAAATCTTCCGGGAGACGGTTGTAAACAGGTTTTCCATGAACCTTGTATAATTATTCAATATACGATTATTTAAAAAAAAAAAGAACCTTTAGTATTGCAGACGAAATATTTATAATATGAGTATAAAAGATTTAAGAGTTTTTTAGTTCTAAACAAACTTTTTTGAAATTATGCTTCACTATATTTAATTTTTTGTGTATACCATAATAAATGACTCCTATATCGAGATAAAGAAGCTCGTTTTACTCATTTTGGCTCCTTTAGAAAACTATTTTTATATCTTTATAATTGACCTAAAAATGAACTATCAATTATATCGTCAATAAATTTAATACACTTGCTACCTAATCCATGATCAATTTCAAATTCTTTTTTTTACAAATATTGAATTGCAATACGGGAAAATAATAATAGTAGGAGAAAACCCGAAAACTTTACTATAACATTTCTTACATTTTAAATTAATTAAGAAGTAATTCAGACAGTGTTTAAATAATTGATAATTGCACAATACATAAAAATAAACTATTGATGTGTTTTTTTATTCACCTAAGCGTCGTAAAGAATGTAAATTATTATTAAAAATAGAAAAAAATGTATTACTCCATAAACTTTTTAATATCAGTTTATGTAATTTGTCGCATTTAAACCGTTTCCATTTCTCATATCATATATTTTTAAATAAAATAACCTATTATACATGTGCCAAAGGCTATATACAAATGTATAACCTAAGAACTAAAGAACCAACCTAATTTTTATATTATAACTATTACCTAATTTAATTAAAATTTCCAACATATTTTCATTTCCAATTATAACATAAACAATAAACACCTACATACTAACTTATAACTAGATAATAATCCTTACAACTGGTTATTTTATTTATTTCTTTTTATACACACGTACATGTCTACTCCTTCAGGCTACTTGCATTTCATCACATTCATTCAGGCCTTGGTCCTCCCTGTTAATACTATAGATGGACTAGTCAGGCAACAGGTGATGCTTCGGAAGCCTGTGCTTATAATGGAAATGTAGGTCGGACTTACTCTCGTAAGCCCCCAGTGATATTATTAATTTATATTAGATTTTTTTTAAATTATTTAATTATAATTATAATTATTCAGGTACCCTTTAACATATATGAAATTCTTATAATTCTCCCACATTTCATCTAGATGACTTTTTTTGGCTTATTAGGTTATTCATCTTTTAGTTTTTGCTTTTGTTTGAAATTTTACGTGTCAAAATACAATTACTTTTACAACCAAAAATTTAAAAGCAAATGAAGAATATTTTACATTCTCAGTCATTAGTAGGTAAATGCATCTTTCTCCATTTTCAACTCTAATCTCTTTTTCATACGGTCTGAGGATCCGAAACAATGGCAAGCAAATTAAGAATTTTCATGCAACTCCTTAATAGCTCTCTTCTTCCCCGGAAGCCGGATATTCGATGTTCATTTATTATTTTGTGAAGGGTGCTCTTTTAT
Source organism: Odontocerum albicorne (assembly GCA_949825065.1). Taxonomy (NCBI): domain Eukaryota; kingdom Metazoa; phylum Arthropoda; class Insecta; order Trichoptera; family Odontoceridae; genus Odontocerum; species Odontocerum albicorne. The sequence continues at coordinate 16,861,437 of OX463850.1, forward strand.
AATTAAAGGGAGTGTTTTTTAATAACTGTTTAAAACATTTTTATTAGAATAACACATGTTAAAACCTGTTCTGTATTTAAATATTTATATTTTATCTATCACAAAAAATTACCGTTCCTTAGAATTATTAAGAGATGATTTTATAAGCTAATTGGTAGAACGTAGGTTTTATTCAAAAGTAAATTATCTCAGTCTCGTTAAAAGAGTGAGGTATAGGTAACCATAAACGTGTTTAGTGGCCCTTAGTTCGAAGACTCGCATAATGAGGCAGAATATATAGTTGTCACTTAGCCACAATATCAAACATATCCCCATATCCAGTGCGAATATGAAGAGTAGAGAATTCTATAATATATAAATCCACAAATATTTAGTGCTTTCTTAAATAAAAGCAACGGCTTGCACATAATGAATAAACATACGCACACACGTCTTCCATCTATGAGATGGCGGACAATCATACTCAATGAAGAGAGATTAGCCTGTTTATTTTAATAATAAATTGCTTTTTCAAAGTTAAAAGGTTCAAACTTTTTTTCGATGTTGTAAGGTCGTTGTTGGTCTATTTATTTCATTTGACGAGTAAAAAATAAAACTTACACATAATCATACATACACACCATCCCGCCATTTCGCTCTCGGGATAGGCAGATATAACAGAGCGCCAGACTTTCGTATATCGACATCTAACTTTCTCCATTTCCTTCTTTCAAAATATTATTCATTTGGTTCAAACTTACTTTCCTTGATCGTCTTCTACCACGCTTTCAACTCATATTTACAGAATGTGTTTGATTTTTATTCTTTGTTTATTCATTCGTTCTATATTTTTTTCTCAAATGTCTTAGATAATTCGTTATCAATGTTGGTTTGTGATTGGGAAAAAATATTATTTTATTTCATATACTACCCTTCATACTTCTTATAAGCAACATAGTTTTTCGAATTTGAGTTTAAATGTTTTTTTTCATATTCCAGCTTTATTGATATATATTTTGCAAAACAGAAATAAGTATACTGATTTGAAACTGTTATATAAAATTTGTAGGAAAAAGTAACTGATAGATTTATTTTAACTAAAACAATTATGTTTTTTAAAATGTTTTATGTGTTTTTTATATTTTTTGTAATTAATTTAAAATAAATATATAAATAATTTTTCATACAAAATAAAACACTAATATAAACAAAACAAGTGGCATACTGCTAGGACACAAATTTATTTTTTCATTTACACTTACACTGAACATTAAAATGATACTGAAAATCACAAAAAAATACCGTTACCCAAATAAAAAAATATGTACTATTTTTTATGATAATAAATAAAATACAGTTTAGTTTTTCTACTACAGGTTATGTTAAAGCTATTAAAACTTATCAAAATAAAATATAATAAAATTAAGCGACGTGATAGCAATACTCATTAATGAACCGTAATCCAGTTTTGTTTAAAGTTCTTTTTTTTTAAACTTAATTATGCCATCGGATTCTAATGGTTTAAGTTGAAAATATATGTGGACAAAGTTGAAAACAACAACCCTAGTTTTACCGTGTTTAACGGAAGTAAGTCGAATTAACAGGGTTGAACAATGTAAGAAACTGAAACTACGTGGAAACCGGAAGTCTGCTTGCTGCAAAGTGTTAAAAACAACCCCACGTTTCTCGGTATACCATATCTGGCAAATGCCACTTTCTTTTCATTTCCTTTGAGACACTAGCGAGTGAAATGTTTTTTAAAACTTCATAACCCTTTTTTTGCTTTGTCTGAAATATTAAGGTATAAAAAGTGACTTGACAATATAAAACGACTCTCCAAGTTGTTTAATACTTTAACACAATTCTATACTATTTGGTCGTGTAGTTAATGTAATGCAGATATCGATTAACCATTGTTCAGAAATAAATACCTTAATAGTTTCAAAGTATAACAAGAAAAGACGTTTATTGATATTTTGGTTTAATGAGGACTTTGTACTTCAATTTTTTTGTTTTATTTTCGCTAACAATTTCTGACATTTCCATAAATCCTTTCAACAACAGGTTTTCTTCTTTCAATTTGTTATTTTCAACATCGGTTTATTATATGACTATAGTGCCTTAAACCTTTAATTTCTATTTGGCAAACTGATTTCTATCTGACATTGTTTATATCTAACCAGAAATGAGAAACTCACTGTTACAATGTGTGCGAATAAATTCTTCATCGGTTTCGCGACACCGGAAAATTTGTTCTCTTTTAAAATTGTGTTACTAAATTTTATTTAAGTATACTTTTGATTGAAAATTTCTGCTCCTATTCGTAGTGCGTCATTTTAAGCAAAAATAGGAAACACTTGTTGAACCTCTGTTTGCATTAATGTATCGCATGAATTCAATAGAGTCGACAAGGACAAGAACTTGATAATGCCATATTGTTTCACGACCAGATAATGAGTGGTAAATCCTTCCTTCCCGGTGATGTGTAACTAGTACGCATTGCTTCTAAAAACTTAAGTATCTCTATAAATACAATAAATACTGGGTATTGATTGTAGGTATTCCTCCGTAGTACATTTACGCATTGAATGAAAAAATTATATTAATTATAATTAGCACTAATCGGCCACATCAGAGATATTTTGTGAAAATCGGGAACAAATTCACAAATACAATCAAACGTGTGCAAGTGTGTGACATAGGTATATTCATTCTAAAAATCGCTATGGGTGAAGAAGCGACGTTATTCACGTCTCACTCTCACTCTACTTCGGTATATGGGAACGCAAGAAATATAATCTCAGTTTGCAGTTGTGTTTCTTCCTTCGAGGTATAACATACACAGTGTTACTCCGTCTCTGGTCTCAGTCGCTCTAGCGCATTCATCTGAGATGGTCTTTTTGCCCGTTTTGTGAACGTCAGCTGATGTTTTTTTCATGTTTTCAGCAATTAAACTTCAATTATTATAACTTTTGATTTCAAATGTAATTAATTTAAGCGATTGGCTATAAATATTCTTATTTTAAATTGCTCATTTTTACATGTGTATTGAATACACGTCACCGAAACGGGCGGAATTTTTTAGCACAGGAAGGGAAAAGTTAAGAAAGAGGGGAGCTGGAGAGAGAGAGAGAGAGAGAGAGAGAGAGAGGTATTGAATGAATCGAAGAAAGAAATAAATCAAAATATACGTATTCTTCAATCCATTACTAAAACCGAAGTGGAAATTTGGAATGTACTGATCGCGATGAGGCAAATAAAAGTAATGTGGGGGCGCAAAGGGTCAACCATCCAGACAGACAGAAGGGAATAAAAAGTCCTGCACACGTGACTAGACTGGTGGATAAACACGTGTACAGGACTTACGGTTTTATTCTTGTTGGAGAGAAAATCTCGAGGGGAAAATGATCTTTAATCTTTTCTTTTAAGGATAGTTGAGGAGAATGGGCACAACATTTATGTTAAAAATAGTTTGTTCGAAAAAACGTTAATATGTAGTTTAATCACAACGTATTATGTATATATAGATAAAAAAAATTACTTAAAGAAGCTATAATAAAAAAAATGGTGGCGTTCATTATTCGAACAATTTTGTAGAGTTATACAAAGTTCTTTATTTTTTTAACGCTGGGTTTACTAATATTCAAATTTCATGCGTGGGTTCCGCTAAAGTTTATAAGTTTATTTAACTGGCGGAAAAGTCAATTTGATGAATCTATACTTTATCACGTCCTTAATCTAAAGCTTTCAATTTCTTCCTTTTTGTGTTTCCTTTACTAATGGGACATTTTTCAATCTTATGTTTCAATCTCTTTAATCGAAGAATTAACTCCTTTAAATATATCTTAAATCTACTATTTATCTTGATTTTTGGAGTTGTCATGAGGATATTATTTTTTCGCTGTGAAGGCTCGCTGCCGAGAAAGAAGCGGATCTTTCGCTTCAAAGATATTGAGAAACCATTTTTGAAAATCTTGTTCAAATGTCCAAATGAGCACTATAAAGGTTTTGTACTTTTGTACAACTTATTTCAACAACAAAAGAAATAAGTTGGCTCAAATACATATATTCCAGGACAAGTTTCAGGTACTTCCCAACTCCCAACTACAATTATAGGTTTTGTATGCTGAATTCTGAAGTATTTGAAAGTTATATGTAATTCAAATTGAATTTTATAACACATGCAAAAAGACCCAACTGATACCAAATTTTGGATTTTTTTAATACCTAAGACCTTATATGCGAGAAAATAAAAGCTAATAAAATGTATATTTCACAGATAAATACTGTCTTAAAAAAATCCCCACTTACAAAGTGTTGCAATGTTTTCTCGATTATGATGTGAATGTAGTGCATATGGTATGGTATTATTGAACATGAGTTTGATGTTGTTAAGATTACGATGTTGAAATAATTTATATGATGGCTTGTAATATGAGTATGTGTAAGGATGTGAACATTTCAACTGAACGTTCTAGTATCTAGATAAAATATATAAAATTTGTGATTAAGGAATGAGGTCATGAAACCAGTTAATCACGAACCTTGCCTTGTAAAGTGATTCTATATATCTACAAAATGGAGTTTTTTTGCACTTGAACTAATTACAGTTCGCTTTTTAATAAAAATATATAAATTTTAAATCTTTGGTAGGAATACAAAACTATTTTGCGGATAACAAATTATAAATTTATCTTTTAAAAAAATACTGAAACACTTTCACTAATGATGCCCATTTCTTTCTATGAAAGGTTTCCCGGATCTCGTTTTTAGCAGCTCTGCCTCCTATTAGAAGTTTTTGCTTTGAAAACCATTAACAACTTTTTATATTGTCCAAAAAGGCACTAAAACTGCTAACAAGAGATCACTTAACATACGGAAATGTTTTTACAGTTTTAATGAAGTGAGAATTCAAAGACAATTTGCGAAATCGTTGTACCATTTTTCCTTCCATTTTTTTGTATTTTACCAAAGAATTCTCTTATTTCTGTAGTCCTGAAATATTTAACACTAAATCCACAAATTATTGCCGACATACAAAAAGATACGTACCTATTATTTTTGTCAACTTATCGATTCTAAAGGCAGTTATTTTTTTTTCATCGGAATGATCGAACATCGAATAATTGATAACTTGTTTTCCATTCACGGATTTTATATTTTATTACTGATGCTAACCAAATAAAAAAAAACAATCGCAGTGGTTTTCTTTTCAAACACAGATTTTTCAACATATCCGATTGGTTAGATGACATTTTTACATATACCCCTTGTCAGGTTGTACGTTTCAATGAAAGTGTTATACGAAACATGTGTTTATTCTGCAGCTTAAGGGTGATGTGAATAAACACAATTATATAAGGGAAGGTCAATGCAAAACAAATCACTAATTTAAAAATGACGCGTGCATGACACTCATTAATGTGTTTTTATTTTTTCAATATAACAGTTTCTCTTTGTGGTGACATTGTATATTAATTTTATAATACTTATCACGCACTTTACATTTCTTTTTTCCAGTTCACGAAAATCGTTTTTTTTTCCAGTTCACGGAAATCGGTTTTTTTTCAAGTTCACGGAAATCGATCCCGCTATCAATGGGTCGGAAAACAGGTGTCTTATGAACTACTAGACTACGGAGGTCGTTTCCAAAATTATATAATATACCTACATGTGTATTTTATGATAAAATTACAATCTTCATATACTCAGATAAATTATGTTTCCGTATTTGTCAAGTTTTTTGTTGTAAAATATAATATTCATTTCACACTGCTTGAACGTTACAAATTAACTTTGGCACTTTTTACAAAGGAAACAAGTTAAGACTTTCACAGGAAAAATGTTTTAATTTTACAAATTGAACTAAAATAAGGTAGAAAGTCCGGTCTACTCGTCTAATTCTGTCAGGGTAGCTTAGTTTTTTTGTTGTTTATTTTGTATAAAATTTATTTTAATTGAGATCAAATACTCTAAAGGAAAGTTCATATTTAAAATGAATATCATTAGATATAACTTGAAGATTTCAACTTTATTTTCAGTTGATAGCCATAAATTTGATTTGTTTATATACTGCACATTATGTAATATTAAAGAATGAAATGGCAATGGGCAGGACACGTAACCAGATTCCCGATGGACGTCCGAAATAATCCAATGTACTTAAGAAGCACAAAGACCAGAAGAAGACAGAAGGTACACTAGATAGATGACATCAGGAAGCATGTCAACATCACATGGCACCAACTAGCAAAACACCGAATTATTTGGAGTCAACTTGGGGAAACCTTCACCCAGCAGTGGATCGATTCTGGTTGACAATGATGATAATGATATAATATGTATTTTTTCTGTTAAATTATTTGAATACGTTTGGATATAACTTGAAGATAACTACCATACTTTCAGTTGAAAGCAATAATTGCATTTATATTTACTCCACATTATATGTAATTTTTCTTTAACATTATTTGGGTGCGATTAATTCTTATTTGTATGGAAGAATACTAGGGAGAATCCATCTCATAGTCCTATGTGGTGCCGAGAACATACATCTAATGTGTCACTCAATTGGTTCCATATCTATAAACCGCGCGGCACTGAGTGATAAATTATAACATTCGCTCCGCAAGTAATATGTTGTCAGGAAAGTAGTTTCATATTTCTCGGATAGATTTCGTTAGGGTGAAAATTTTGTTTCTTACCTCATTCCAAACATACTGAATATATATTATTATAAAAACAATAGTTTAGCTCATTTTTCGGCCATTATTTGCCCAAATTACTTGAGCACAATTTTGAAGAGGAAAAAAAAATAATTGATTCTTCAGTAAGCGATCGTGTATGAAGTGTAGTTTAAAATCCATATTAGTTATACGATACTCGTAGATGGAGTCCACTCGGGAAGACTGATAATTATAATAAACGACCCAATCAAGGCTTTTGTCGAGAACTGTCACCGATTTACGACACTGGAGATTGCAGACATACTGAAATCAAAAACCGCTGTTCACGAACCTTCGGTGCAATTTTGCATTTGATTTGAAAACTTTGTCATCAGCATTCAGAAAGAAATGTAAAAGTTATCTCGTTTATATAATTGTTTAACTATCTTTGATTAATTGCTCATAGAACTTTTATTTTTATTGTACAGGAAGAATAAAATTTTCTACTTCAAGATTGTTTCTGAAATATGAATAAATTCATAATAGATTATTTAATAATGGTTGTTGTATATCTTGATAAAAATTCAAGTTTCAATAACGAAGAATTGAGCACAGTTTGACAGTGCTTTCATCAACCAAATAGTAATGACATTGTACTTTTGGTTCTTTCGTAATTTTTTTTCAAATTCTTATGAAAATCAATCCTATATGAGCTAATAATTTTGATCGCATTCCTGTATCTTCTCAGTTGAAAATAATATATTTGAAGTTCTTTTGGCCATATTCATAGAAGGTATCAGTTATGATGTTGACTACAAGGGGAGTGTATCCCATTGGTTATGAAGTTATTAAAGAAGAGTTGTTTCGTGCATGGATGCTGTTACGAAAGTAGTCTGAAGCATTATACAGACAGGAAGTTTTCCAAAGAGATCCTATCTCCTAATTTCTCGCCCAAACTTTTATTTATGAAAGGCTAAAGGAAAGTTGTAGGGTTATACAAAGGAACTTTTTATAAGTTTTTTCCCCATAGCATGAATATTTTTTAAACTATTTGGTATCTGATCAAAAAGTTCCTTAACGGAATACTTAACAAGAAATTGCACTGTTATCGCAGCTGTTACTCAAAAAGACGTAATTTTGCTTCAAAAGCAATGACGTAGTCAAACATTGTGTTCAGTTATTGATACTTGCCTTGAAAACTAATGTTCAATTAATTTATAAAATACGCGTCGTTATATCTATCAAGAAGGCAAATTCACGTATCCATTTTTCATCATAAAATTCCTTAACTGGTTTAACTTTTCTTCCCATGACTCCTTGAATATATTTTTAATATTAAAAACCCTCTAACATTTTTCATGACTAACCCATCGAACGTCAGAAAAATAGGTGTCATTATCTGCTACCGTTTCTAAGTCGTTCAAAATATTTGAAATTCCATCTAATGCAAGCCTTTAGAATATGTGAAGTTGACTAGTTCAATAACAACTACCATTATGTTCTCCATCTTCAAAGATTTAGCACAAAGGTTTTTTTCTGTAGATTATGCAGTGGTATTGCATAACATCGCCAATGCTGACTTAAACTGCCTCTTCTTTCATAAACTTGACGAACCCTTCTTTTCTACTTACCATTGCAGGAGTTCCATCGGTTGTCACGCCCAATAGATTTGTCAAATTCAAGTCCACTCGCTTCAAGACGTTCATTAAGGCATCGAATAGATATTTGGCTTTTGTGGTGCCCTTTTATGGAACTAAGGTAGCCATTTGTTTCAGTATACCACGTACAAATACTACTAACTGGGCAGTGTTGTTTGTATCTGTACCTTCATCAAACGCCAGATAATAATATTTAAATGTTAAAGCTTTTGATTTTAGGGTAGTCTCTACTATTTAATCAAGACGTCAAGTTATTGTCTGTCATGACAAACTTATTTTGGCAAAAAAATCTTAAGACTTTCCAAACATTCTTGAACAAATTTGCCGTCCGATAATGGTTTTGACTTTTTGGCAATAAATTCAGCTATTGCGTAACTTAATTTCACCAATGAATTTGAATAGGAGACAAGCTCTTAAAAAGTTATTGCGGTCTTGAAAGTATTCTTCTGAGTTCGGTTATTTTATGTACACAGAATAAGCCTTTTAATTGAATGTCGTAGAAATGCGTGCATTGAGAAGAATTCAAAGGATGAATATGTATGACATATCACGGAATGAAGTGATTACGGATGAGTGTGAACTCAAGGCTGATGTATTGAGCAAAATGAAGGAGAGTACTCTGAGATGGTTTGGGTACGTGGAATGAATGAATAAAGAAAGACTTGTCACTCTTTACTTTTTATGTTGGGTAGCCTTTCTTCCTTATTAGATAAATACAATTAATTTTATAGTTACTTCAAAGAAACATCGATACTTATAATCCTTTTACGTAATAAATTGTGAAGTTGTGTTCGATTTGACATCTGTCAGTTTTGACATGTGCGAATTGTTCCACCTGCCACAAGCGCGCTAGTTGCACTCTGGCTCCACAGAAAGGATGCGCGCGCAACAGCGCTACTCTCAGACGTTTCCGGAATTACGTGATTGAACTTTAAAAACTTAGCAAAAATAATATTTCTAGAAAGGCTATATCCCAATAACATTAATTGAAATGACTAAAGCCCTTTAATTTACAATCTCAGCAGTATTTATGAGCAATGCTCTTATAGTATGTCAAGTCTCCGGAATTCGATTGAGTCTTAGAATCTTGAATACATACGATGACGCGTGGGAGAAGGGAGAGTTGTTTATAATGAAACATATGGATTAGTTAAAGTTTTATATTTAACTCATCCTTTGGAATTATCCAGAGAACTATGATTTAGTTAAGGCAGTTATGATTCTAACCTCTTGCCTCAGCGGTCGCAAGGGAGATTTATCATTGATACTAATATGAAAAAGGCTGTTCTCGCAGATACGCTAGAGACACCAGCACCGTTCTCGCACACCAAGTGACGACCAGATAAATGGAACTCACACAAGGAATATCATCAAGAAGGGGTTCTAGAAGACTCACCTCATAGGATTATCACCATGGATATCACTGGTAGAATAAGGTTACAATACCTGGTGGTGCAGTCAATTTCAGCTCACATCCAGAACACAGCTTAATTAATAATAATACACTTAGTTAAACTTGCGCAGCGCATGACGTCATGACTTAACCAGGAGCAGCTATAGCCTTTACAGGCCTGCAGGATCTCAGGAGCCAGGATCCTCAAATGAAGCAAGGCAATAACGGCCGAACGGCCTCAATAGAAAGGCATGGTCCAGGAGGCTACCCCATGAGTAGACAGCGTCCGAGCGAGGAAATTAGAACAAAGGGCACTCGATGGAGCCGGTGACGCAAGTAATTCCTCAATTACTGAAAGCTCGAAATTAGTCGACTGTCCATGACGCGTCTATGGCGTATTATGGATCAAGCCAGTACATCAAAGAACGGAAACCATTTCCAGGACACTGAAATACTTTCAGATATTCTTACGCCCACATACCGAATTAGGATGCCAAAACTCTAGAAATTTGTGTAATGGTATGAACAAAGAACTACTCCCCCTCGAACTAACCAGACGGCAAGAAACACGATGCTGTCCGTTAGGCCGAAGCCACGCCAAAATGCTTCGTTAGGGGCTAAGCTAGATTTTACGTGACTCATATACTAGGTGACTTTATGCATGGCCACAGCAAAGTGCTACGCACAAATTCATTTGATAGTTGGGAGCGGTTGAGTCAACACACGATGTCACTCTCAAAAATAACCAATTTCATTACAACTTACCATCTTTATTTACTTTCTGTGCAACTTCATTCCAAAGTGATTTTATTACAGGTACATTTTTCTATAATTTGCTCGATGGGTTCCACAAAGGCTCCTTTTTTTACACAGCTGTCATTAAAACTTCCGCCATCTTGTAAATTAACAAACACGTCTTTTCGCTAGGAGATTCACTCGATGACTAATTGTCATGCAACGTGGCGCGAAGCGTGCAGTGTGACCACTGCGATAGTATGCGGTACGTTACCTAACTCGCAACATAGCTCTAAGCATCAAGCGAGGCTCCTTCCTGTGCGGCCGAGACCTTAGGGATGGCCTGGGCGACTGACGCGATTACTCCAGCGCGGACGCGTCCCGGAAACTTCGAAAATTGATCGAAGATTCTAGAACATTTGACTACACTAACAATACATACGGCGATTCTTAAAGCTTTATCGCGTCTAGCGACTGCTTGGCGAGAACTATATGAAATGTAAATAAACGCTCGTACATATGACGTGAGGGCACTATTTTGAATAAACAAAAACAATCCTAACAGACTAACAAAATAAATAAAGAGTGCAAATGTAAGTGGAAGGCGTGGAAAGTATCGTTGGATCAAATGTATGATGTTTTCAAAGAAAGATGTGTAAAAGTCAGATAAATCGTAACAGATATATGAGAATGTGTAGGGATGTAGAAGGGGCAAAATATGTGTTTCGCGATAGGAAAGTCTGGTGTATTGTCCTTTCTACCTACCCCAATAAGGAGACAATGTGGGGTAATGGTATGTATGTATACTTAAGGATTATATTGTACGCATAAGTTCCTGAATATAACATAAATTACACATTCGAAAATATATGTGGAATATCCATAGTGCTTCCTTTTTGTTGGTTGCTTTTATACAAATATATCGCAGATAATTTTCTTAATAGATTTTCAGCAATGGTTCTTGCTATTTCAAACAAAATATAAAAATTTGTATGCAAAAATTAAAAGAAAGAAATTGACGCAATTAAAATAAAACATTTAATTGAATTGAAATGTTGTGCCAGAAATCAAAATTAATATTAAAATACTTGAAAATCATATAGAGGTCATAAAAAAGGTTATTTTTTTAATTAAAAAAATATTCTCCCACATTAAAGAGCGTCTCATTTTAACAATTCAATCCGTTAAAGGTTCTAGGAACTACACCTTTCAACAATATTTGCTTTTCGCGAGTGATAATCTTTAACGTGAAATCTTCTATTTCGGTTCACCCCCTATTTTAATATCATCCCTGCACATGGTGTGAAAATATTATAAGAACAATGCTACTTCAACAGCTGCCTTCAAAAAGATACTTTCAAGTTGGTATTCTCGTTGGGGATCCAATATTGGTGCTATTTTATATGTGCACGCCTGGTTCGTAATGAATTTCTGAACAAAATACTTGTTTCTTATTTGCTTCACGTGTTCGAACTTTTCCGCTCATAGATATTATCGTGTTTTTTTCTTTCCTCTTTCTGTTTCAACACTCGATGTGGGAAAACAACACCAGATACACCATTTAAGATTTTATTTTAAACAATTGTTACATTTATAAGATAATATATATGGAGAATATTCATTATCATCCGCTACATCACTACAATACATGATAGGTCTTGGCTGCCACTTATCTCACAGCATCCCTTTTCCGATGTCAATTACTGTCCTTTTCAAATATGATGTATGCATAACATACTCGTATATGTTTTAATTCCCCATTTTCTTTCCTATCACTACACGCTCTTTAATATCCTTCGTACCTCTTACATATGAGAAAATACTACCCAAATATTAAAATGCCTCAACTTTTTCAAATATTTCATTATTCACCCATATATCGCTTTTACTTTTTCTTCCACACTTTTCTATTACAATTACTATTTATTTTAAAGCTTCCATTGTCAGTTCTTTTTCTTCGCATCTCTCATACAGTTTACTTATTAAACTCTGCGATTCATCTTCACTCTTTGTCAACACTGTCATCTGTATATAATAATCCGCATACGTTACCACTCGACATTCGTATATCACCAATAGACTTATTTAGTTCTTTCACATATTAATTCACATTTAATTTATATAAATATTGAACAACCAAAGTAACATAACGCATCCAAACTCTGCCATTTTCAAAATATCAAACCATTCAGTCAAGGCACCATTCATTCTAATACATGGTCTATTTTTCGCATAAAATGGCGCAATACCACGTATTCGTTTATATTCAACACCATATTCATTCGCTTATCACGCGGTTATAAGCTTTTTCCAGGTACATAAAAGCACAATACACTCTTTTATTTTTTGTCATAAAATTTTCCACAAGCATGCGCAAAGAAAACTTCACTTAAAAAAACTTTTAAACTAGTGGAAAAAACTATCTCAACAGAGTTTTTTTCTTAGATCCTACTTATAATAACATATATCTCGTATTCGTATAAATAAAAATAAGTAATAATAAATAAAATAAAATAAATAAATTCGCTATGTTCGTTTCGTAAACGGCTTAATAAACACGTCTAAACCAGCGCAGTCTAGTACTTTTCATATCTTTTTCTACAGTAGCTTTGCCTTAAAAGATGTAGAGCTCTTCATTATACTTGTACCTCTTTCTGTATGCGATATTGTCATAAATTTGACTTTTATTTTTCTCAAATGTATTGAAAACTCTTTGGTAGGTTAGCATAGGTCTAAGCAGTATTTTATAAAAACGATTTTTAATTTTCCTAGAGAGTATGCGAGACTAAAATAAGGTTAAAATATCGTGCGTTTGACAGAATTCGCTTGTTTACGAGTATTTCTTCACTGGTATTATTTGTACATATGACTCGAGGTACACAAAAAAGTCCACATCTTCATAATTGTACGCACCAATAGAAAGCTAAGGTGTAGATCTTAACAAACTCATGGTAACTTACATGTCTATTCTGAATGTCGTCATATATGTTTGCTTTGTCATTCACAATGATACCCAAGCATACTCATTATATGATCTGTCCATTTACATTCATGTTTGCTTGAATGTTTTCGTGGAACATAATCTTGCTCTATAAAACATTCAATGTGTGGCGTTCGTCGCGAAATATTGTCGCATACATACGGTCAATGACCGATGAGATCCGCATTCCTCGACAAATTTAAATAGGCAGTCCAAAGTTCATTCAAGTCCAAAGATTACCCGCCGGTCAGTCATCCCGTAGCGAGCGGGCCGCACCACATACTAGAGAGAGAACGCACCACGCTGTCTCACCGGTTCCGTAAATAGATTGTTACCTACAATGCTTCAATTGACCATTTCTGCATGTACAGAAGCGAGATAGAAGTATATCGCGGGCGCACTCCCGCGCCCATTCTGAAATGTTATAAATACCTACGTACTATCAAAATAAACCATTCATTCACTCTCTCCTTCCGCATTGCGATTTAACGTGTTTTATTTATTTACCAACAATCATAATCATCATATACCTTTAAGGGACATTTCCCTAAAGTGGTGACCCTGAACGCAAATTGAACGCAGATTTCGACTATAACGAATATTGCCAACTCGATAGCGACCGTACGATGTCAAAACAAGACCAAGAACCCGCATCTGGAAGCGCATCATCCCCACAGCACCTCGCTGGTATCGCACTAGCGATGCGAATCACGGCATTCTGGCGCGATAAACCACGCCTATGGTTTATCACTTTCGAAGCCGCCACCCAGGACCTCCACCGCAACCAAGCCCCGCTGGCTCAGATGGTCCTCGCCCAGCTTGACAAGCAGGACATAGAGCAGATCGCCGATCTCCTGTACAACCCGAGCGCAAACCATTACGAAGAAATTAAAAAAATACTCATCTCCGTCTATGAAGAGAGCGATGCGAGACAGCTCCAAAGACTGCTGTCAGAGATGGAGCTCGGCGACCAGCGCCCATCACAGCTGTTGAGACGCATGCGGAGCCACGCCCGAGAGATGATCCCAGATGCAACGCTGCATCTAATGTGGATGAGCTTGATGCCAGCTCATGTGAGGTCAGTCCTGGCGATCACCCGTACGATCTCCAAGACTGCCTCCCTCGACGAACTCGCACTGCTGGCCGACAAGATGCTGGAGCAGACGCAGGAAGTGCCAACCATAAGCATCGTACAGTATTAATTGACAGTATCAAGCAACTACGCCTGCAAATGGCGGAAATAAAATCGCGGACTACCTCCAAAGAGCATCAACGACCAACGTACCGCAATCAAGCAACAATACGCAACACACGTACCCACCCACTCTCTCCTGCCGCATCACCAATCTGCTATTACCACAGCAGATTCGGGAAGAGTGCCTTACGCTGCAGTTACCCGTGTACCTTTAGAAAAACAAAGGAAAACGGGAAACCAGCAAAGACGTTAGATGCGGCGGAACCCGTTTATGGAGCCACCAACCGCCTATTTGTCACTGACAAAAGGTCAGGAATGAGGTTCCTGGTCGACATCTCCGTAATACCGAGAGCGTCAGGTTACGCAAAGCCTCTTCCTTTCAACCTGTACGCTGCGAACAACACAATTATCCGTACATACGGAGAAAAGACAATGGAGCTCGACATAAATCTCAGAAGAGCATTCCGTTGGAAGTACGTCATGGCAGCCGATACTCGGAGCAGACTTCCTAACGCAACATAGACTCCTAGTCGACGTCGCCGGACGCCGCCTCATCGACCAAACAACCAACCTTTCCATCGAGGCGCCAATGCACAATTCTGCACAACCAACCATACGAACAATCGATATGGAGCAAAAGTACCATAGAATCCTCGCAGAATTTCCTGACGTCACGAGACCATCACCGTTCAAGGAAGGTTCCAAACACCAAGTGGAGCACTACATCGAAACAACTGGCCCACCATTATATGCGAAAGCAAGGCAAATACCACCACACCGCTATCAAGCAGTAAAAAAAGAATTCGAAGAGATGATGCTTCAAGGTATATGCCGCCCCAGCAAGAGCCCTTGGGCAAGCCCACTTGTTGTCGTACCCAAAAAGACGGTGAACTACGTGTCTGCGGCGACTACAGACGACTAAATTCCGTCGCGAAGCCCGACTGGTACCCCGTAACACGCATGAAAGATTTCACATACCAGCTCGCAGGAAACAAAATCTTCAGCACACTCGACCTCAACTGAGCTTACCAACAGCTGCCAGTACTTGATAAACACATCGAGAAGACAGCCATAATAACACCTTTCGGCTTGTTTGAATTCCCTCGAATGTGCCCCGGATTAAAAAACGCAGGCCAGACTTTCCAACGGTTTATACACCAAGTACTAATCGGCCTGGACTTCGCGTTTCCATTTATCGATGACGTCATCATCGCATCAGGAAACGAAGTCCAGCACGAAGAGCGCATCCGGAAGATCCTACAGCGCTTCAGCGAGTATGGAATTACGATCAATCCCGCCAAATGCGCGCTTGGAAAGAGCAACGTGATCTTTCTCGGATACAACGTTGACAAAGACGGAATTAAACCACCAGCTATGAAGATTAAAGCCATCGACGAATTCCCTAGGCCAACGAATGTCGAGTCATTGCGCAGATTCCTCGGTATGATAAACTATTATCATGAATGCATTCCACAAGCCGCCTGCATTCAAGGGCCGCTACATGCATACTTGCACAAAGCAAAAAAAAGGGACAAAACCGAAATAAAGTGGACCGAGGAATCAACAACGGCATTCGAAAAATGCAAGCAATCGATACGCGACGCAGTTCTACTGAACCACCCTCAGAACGACGCCGCACTATCCCTTCTAACCGACGCATCGGACACAGGGATGGGGGCCGTTCTACAACAAAGAGTGAACAATATTTGGCGACCACTCGGATATTTCTCGAAGAAATTCAGCGCAGCTCAAAAAAATTACAGCACATACGACAGAGAGCTAACGGCTATATACATGGCGGTGAAGTATTTCCGGAACTTCCACGAGGGAAGACAAATTATCATCTACACCGATCACAAACCACTCGTGTACGCATTCGCAAAAAAACCATCTGACAGCAAATCAGCCCGAAGAACTCGCTACATAACGTTCATAAGCGAATTCACTACTGATATTCGGCACATCGACGGAGCAGAGAATATTCCCGCAGATACTCTGTCTCGAATCGAGACGCTCGTAGCGGCCGCCATATTGGATTACGAAAGTCTCGCCGATGCTCAGCAGACAGACACAGACATTCCAATATTACTAAATCGGCCAAATTTGAAATTCGAAAAAATCGCACTATCCACCTCTAATAAAAATATATACTGCGAGGTATCAACAGAGAATATGCGACCCTATCTACCGGTCGAATTCCGACTACAGGCGTACCGCGCTTTGCATGAAATGAACCACCCCGGGATACGAACCACGAGGAAAATGATGAGAAAACGATACTTCTGGCCATCGATGAATGCGGATATCGGAAGGTGGGCGAAACAATGCATACAATGCCAAAAAGCGAAGATTCACTGCCATACAAATAGCGTCGTATCTTCGTATCCGCCCGCACAACGATTCGAGAGCATGCACATAGACATTGTCGGACCTCTGCCTACATCTCGGAACGGCGAAAAATATCTGCTTACGATGATTGATAGAGCCACTAGATGGCCCGAGGCCATCCCAACCAGCCACTACACCCTGCTACACTACACGTAGTGGGAGAATAGTGAAGGGACCCGTACGTTTCGCGTAGGCACGCACCTTACGCTTCACTAGAAGGGGAACCATGTGGCGTTCGTCATGAAATATTGTCGCATACATACGGTCAATGACCGATGAGATCCGCATTCCTCGACAAATTTAAATAGACAGTCCAAAGTACATTCAAGTCCAAAGATTACCCGCCGGTCAGTCATCCCGTAGCGAGTGGGCCGCACCACATACTAGAGAGAGAACGCACCACGCTGTTTTACCGGTTCCGTAAATAGATTGTTACCTACAATGCTTCAATTGACCATTTCTGCATGTACAGAAGCGAGATAGAAGTATATCGCGGGCGCACTCCCGCGCCCATTCTGAAATGTTATAAATGTAATATCAAAATAAACCATTCATTCACTCTCTCCTTCCGCATTGCGATTTAACGTGTTTTATTTATTTACCAACAATCATAATCATCATATACCTTTCAGGGACATTTCCCTAAAAATGTATGACCAAGTGCTTCATAGGTCTACATACATATAAATCTAGTAATTGTTGCAGATCTTCAGCAGAATGACAAGTCAGAGCACAGTCGTCGACATACTGTAGATATTATTGGTTACATTTCTTATTAGATATTTAGCACAAAAAATACATAAATTAAAGAGTCCTCCATCGCCCATACGAGTATAGTGGATTGCAGCATCTGAGATGCCTAATTTAACGTTTCAATAGCATTTTATACTCGTAGAAGCTAAAATATATGCGGAAGGCAGCCATTCGAGTGTCAGGTGGAGAGAATTTAAGACCTGCGCATACTTCATGTTGGAAGTGTAAATGGTAGATAGTTATAAAAAGCTTGTTATCTACTCGTCTTCCTTTTTAAAGTACCTATGTGTCTTATTATTTCAATATTTACCTACCTACTTGCCGTCGTCGCTCTGGATTGTCCAGAAAGCGTTTCTGATACTATAGATATAGTATATTATAATGTAAAAGTTTTTTCCTTCTTAACAAAATATATTGTTTTTGTTTCAGGTAAATTTTGCCATAGTTAAGAAGCCGAGTGACCTGAGGAGCGCTTCTTGTAAGTGTTTTGTTTTATTTAGGGGTCTAAGTTCTCTAAACATTTTCTAAAATCTTATTAAATTTTATAAAATCGTTCATTTTGTTTTAATAAGTGTTAGTTATTTATTTATTTATTGAAAAAAATATGCGACACTTAAGCGAGTATTCTCATTTCATGGGCCGAAAAATCGACGATTTTTTTTCGGTGAACGAATTATATTTTTAAATTGTTTTTTAAGACATATTTATTTATCTTTTAAGAACATTTTCATTAAAATTTTGGTTTATATTTAGTCGGAAGTAAGGCTGCCCCGTACATGGAGGGGGTCCATTATGCACGTGATTGTGGCGTTGTACTCGTATGAAAAATTTAATTTTTTTTTACTCATGTGGCTATAGCCGGTACTAGAATAGAAAAATAATAATTAGAAAAAAATGGCGGCTTGTTGAAATAATGTTTTTTTTTTTAATTTTGCAGAGTAAAAAAAACCGAAAAAATGAATCGATTGAAATAATTCTTGTACCGGCTATAGAAAGAGGTATAAAAAAGAAAATAAGTAATTATTCATTAAAATCGGTTAATTAGTTTTGGAGTTATTACTGGGAATAGTTTAAAAAAAGTGATTTTTCAGGAAATGCTTTTAAAGATTCAAGTGCGATTTTTACACGAATTAAAGTAAATATTTTCAATTTACTGTTAATCAGCAATTCCAGGGCCATATACAATTGTTTAAAAATTCCCATTTTACACTTCTACACGACTAACTAAATACCAATTCATCCTGTTGGACGAGAATTCTTGGAAAATACGGCTACTGCCATAACAGTAGAAGATCCGAAAGCTGCAAAGCTCAGTTCATTTTTCGACCGGCGCGCACTCGACTATAACCCCTCATAACTAATTTTCGAATTTAAAAAATTTTTGGAACATTTCTTACTGGACAGTATTCAGAGAGGATTATAAAAAAATAAAATGAAAAACAAAAAGATTTTTTGAAAATTCCGAATTAGAATACCCCTTAAGTCTCATTTACGAACCAAAACCACATTTACTCCAAGAAAGATGATATTATATAATAAACACAAAAAATTTAACACAGTTCAAAAAATTACGGTGCATGAACTCTATGTATAATGAGTGCAACGCGTGGAAAAAAATATCGATCAAAAAGTCAAGATCTATGAGGTCTCCCAGTAAAAATCTATGATTGAGAAATGTGCGAAATCCAGTGAAAAGTATGAATCCATAGATTATATTATAGGAATCAAAGTTCCCGTCCTTTAATCTAACCCCATTACATACGTTCTTGCCCTATTGGCTATATGTCTGCTGATATTTTAATATAATCTTGGATGTTCTAGAAAAACATGAATCGTTAGATAATTTTTGCTTTGTGACTTTATGTATCTTTTATGTTTTTTAATTCATTGTTTTGTTTAACTTTTGACATATGTATAATTTAAACTGTTCTTTATTTAACTGTACTCATTAACATTTTTTTGCATCAATATTCCATACATACTTTCCATGAAACATGACACCAGTTGGATCTTAATATGCTCTCGTAACAAGACGAAATTATTACGCTTGAAAATAACCTCGAGATAGTAGATAAAAACCTAATGCATGTAATTAGTGCAATCATAAAATATGGTATAGAATTATACTGTAGATTCACAAATTCTAAATTATTGAAAAAATGTTAAATCGCCTATTGAAAACTATTTTACTGTAGAAAATGTTTTACATATTCAAGAATTGTAAAAAGTAACTTTAAATGTGGCCTAAAATTAACTTTTTTCTTAAATTCTTAGCACGCATAATAGTTTATCCAAGATGTTGAAATGGTTTTTTGTACACAATGAAAATTGAAATAAAAAAGTTACTCAATTAAGTTTAAGAACGAAACTTGAATGGGAAAATGAAAGAGACCAATAAAATGTTTAAATGGTTGTAAAAAAACTTTTATAAAATTGTTAAAACTATACAGGTGCTTGAAATACAGGGCGGTGTAGATATCGTGATCTGATTTGGTCTGCCAATAAAATAGATTTTTTATTCAAAACAATGGCTTTAAATTTGTTGATATGATCCTTACATTTTTGTATTGTTGATTCCCGAAAATAATTTAGGCCACGTGGCTGCTTCTGCTGCTATGTACCATATAACTGGATTATTTTTGTGACGTTTTTACTTATCGGCCGGTTAACTCTAAATGCCTTAGCGAATCCCTAAGTTGTTTCATTGTCTGTAGTTTGATGACAAACTATTTGCCTTAGAAATAATTCCGCAATGAGAAGTCTGGGTCTGTTAAATCGGGATAAGTTAGTGACCAGTGCATGTTGCCAAAGCGTGAGTTTGAACTACTATCACTATAAGAAGTCTGAATCTGTTAAATCGGGATAAGTTAGTGACCAGACTCAGATTATTCATCTCTCATACAATTTACTTATCAAACTCTGTAATTCATCTTCATTCTCCGCTAATACTAAATGTTATCAACATATACTCGTAGCAAATCCGCATACGTTACCATTCGACATTTCATACTGCCCATTGACTACTGTAGTTCCTATGAATCTATGAAAGTATTATAAAACTATGGTGACATAACGCATCTACGCTTTGCCCTTTTTGAAATATAAAACCACTCCCTCAGGGCACTTTTAACTCTTTTACATGCTCTACTTTCGATATAAAATGACGCAGTACTATTATTTATTTACATTTAACACCATATTCATTTAATATTTTCTAAAGCTTCCTGCTTATCACACGGTCATGTGCATTTTCTAACATAAGTCCACAAAAGCACAATACACTTTCTTATTATTTGCCATATGTTTTTCTATAGACGTAGGCAAAGAAGAAATCTGATCCACTCATTTTCTTCCTCTTAAAAAGGCACTCTGAGCATCCCACAATTTCTTTTCAGTATTTTTTTTATTAGAATTTTATTCTTGATGTATTTTGCGTCTTAAACTTTATGATTCATCCTCATTCTCTACTTACACTTCCATTTCATCAACAATCTGCACACATCGTCATTCTCCACTTACACTTCCATTTCATCAACAATCTGCACCAATGGTCCTTCTCCATTTACACTTCCATTTCATCAACAATCTGCACACATCGTCATTCTCCATTTACACTTCCATTTCATCAACAATCTACACATATCGTCATTCTTCATTTAAACTTCCATTTCATCAACAATCTGCACACATTCCCATTCGTCATTTATATGACACCGATTGATTTTATGGTTTCTTTATGTATGAATATTTATGTGTCCTTTTTTATCCTCCTCTTCATGCCCTCTATTTATTTAGCTAAATAACATAAATGTTTTAGTTACATAAAACGTTGGAAAAAATATTTAGAATTCTTGTGATAAGAGACATTTATCTTTTGGTTCTTATGTGGTGTTTTAAAATGTTTTTTTTTATCATAAATTTAATATCTATTTTATCCACAAAAAAATATCACCTGAACATTAAAGCCTAATTTCTTTTCAGAAAATGTTGTTAATTTAAAACTCTTCTCCTGTAAAATTACATATAAACAGTAATCAGAAATAGATTAAAAATCACAGTTATACTTGTATACATAAAAAATCAACAAGGAAGTTCACACCTCAAATACTCGTACATAAGAAATAATTGTTTTCTTCTTTTTAAGTCAGGTGAATAGAAATAAGGAACTTATTTCTTTTTTTAAATAAAAATAATTGTCGATTTTCTTTCATTATTTTGAAAATATTTTTCAATCGTTTCCTTGACATACCATATATTATACATTTGGTTCAAAGAAATAGGAGCGTTTGAATTTCTTATAATTTTGTTTAATTGAGTGTTTTATTATATTGTAAAACAATGATTTCGAATCGGATATACGTGTATGTGCTGTATTTTATTTTAAACTGCTATTTACATTGTTTTCATGCAAAAATAGTCACCCAATATATACGAGCATGTATGGTCAAAGAAGACAAATTTATTGAAACTCCAGGCGAGTGTGTGTATCAAAACACTTTAAAATTTTCATATGGAAAAAACGTTTGGGGGAATCAAGGATATTATTGGTTTATGGAAACCCATACTTGTTTTAAGATTGTGACAAATCGTACTGAAGGTTTCAAAAATATTGTCATGAAGCATTTTAAACCGAGTACTTATTATAAACATATATGTCACGATCCTACTGACTATCAACTATCGTATGAAGGTGTTAAAGACAAAGTGCTTCATTCATGTGGTGACTTTAGGGCAGACCTTGGTGGATCGAAATGGGTAATCATTCATTTTTCTAATCTTTGTTTATTTTTATTTTGCTTAAATGATAATTCAACGATAAGCTCTATTCCTAGAATGTTACGGCTACATTTATATGATTTAAAAAGCTTTTTAAAGACAGCTAATATTTAAGCCCTTTATATTCTTAGTACAGGTGCTTTATAAACATACAATTGAAGTACATTTTTATTTGTCCGAGATGCACACTGGAGTGAATCTCTTAGAAAGACAACTTATAGCACCTTTTAGAGAGCAAACTTTTCTTAGGGGCGCTCTAATTCTGGATAAAGAACCCACGTTCTGGGACAGATTAAAAATATTCCAAACCAAAAAAAAAAAAATTGAATGTAAATATAGGAAAGTGGAGGTTGCACCCATTAGATTAGAAACATCTCCATATTTTTTCATGTTTAGAAAAACATATTTGGTAAGAAAATCACGGAAAACTTTTCAATGGAAGACAAACTACAAAAAAACCTTTGTAGATCTGCACATTCGGCCTTAAGTGGAGTAGATCTGCACATTCGGCCATGAGTGTAGCGTTCATATATAACATAATCATACATTTTGACCTTCTTCGTTGTATGCTCCATGCAGAGCGTCGTGATTCTCTGTTATGTTTCGAACATTGCGCATCTGTTTACATCTCTCTGGGTCCTGGGGCATGTTGAATGCAGCGCTTTAAAATGGTCATGTGAAATCCTTTTAAAAAAACACTTTGCACGGATTTCCCCTGTTACACAAAGAGGGGAAATCCGTGCAAATTGTTTTTTTATTTAATTCGTCCATCTCATAGTTAATCTTCTCCTGGCTCATTTACCTCAAATGTTCCTATGATCACCAGCTTCTCCGGAATTTCATGATTTTGTGTAGCGACATACCCAATAAACGTTATGATTATTTTTCTGCATGTTGGTGAACGTCTTTCGGTAATCTCCAATTCTCGAATGATACAGACGTTGATACGCCTTGCGGTCCATGGGATATGAAGCATCCGCCTCCACCACACCTTGAAGGCATCTGTCATGTTTGTCTCCTTCCTTCTCAATATCCATGTTTCCACTCCATATAATACTATGTAGAATACTAAAGACTTAACCTGACGGATTTGGTTCTTCTCAGTTGATAAATTTAACATACATTTTTACTATCCTCATCCTGTCGTGTAGCTCATGACTGAGCATCGTGACTCCCATGATAGCCTCCGACGACTTTTTTCCATCCATCTCTTGCACTTCACAACTCGAAGGGCAGTTCAGTTACGTTTCTCACTTGGTCAGTCCAAATCATTGGGATTCTTCCTCTTGTGCGTCTTCCTTCACACCTCCTGTAACCACAAACTTCTCCAAACTGCCGCCTTGGCCACGAGCAATATGCCTAAAGAATCAGAGGACCCATCGAATAAATGTTGTCGACAATCTGTCGGTAATTCTCAGTTTTTCGAGAGTGAACGCGTTATTTCGCTTGGTTTTCCATGGAATTAATAACATCATTATCCCTGTACCACATTTAAAATGCATTTATTCCAAGTCTCTCGTTTGCTCTCAAAGTTCTAATATCCGCGCCATATATGAATACTGCGAAGACGAGGGACTTAACTAGGCGCATTTTCGTCGTAATGGTGATAGTTCTGCTCTTCCATATCTTTTCCAGCTTTGCCATCGCATATTTTTGCCATTCCAGCTTTTTTTTTACCCCTCAGTCTCGCACCGTCCATTGTTGAAAATACTGGAGCCTAAGTAAATTAACTCAATAACTACTTCCAGACCATGATTCATATTATTTGGTGGCCGTTTGTTACTGCGGTCTATTACCAAAAGCTTAGTTTTTTACCTATTGATTTCCAGATCCAGGAGCTTGCTCTTGTTTTCCATCTTTTTAAAGACCATGGCAATTTCTTCCTCTGATGTGGCAAATCACGTCGTGTTATCTGCATATCTTAGATTTGACAACTTTCTTCCACTAATAGCATTCCCGCCGTCCCAGTCTTCGTGTATTCTTCGTATAATTTATTATCTATATAAGTTAAACAAATCGGGAGCGAGGATGCACCCTTGCCGTACACTCTTTTGCACTTTCAACTGTTTGTACTTGATGTTGACTTTGACTGTTGCAGAACTATGTTCGTACAGTGACTTAATAAGGTTCACAAAGTGTGCTCTTACTCCCATCTCTAGGAGTACGTGCAACAGTTTCTCTCATTTTATACGAACAAATGTTTTTTTGACAATCTATAAAGCATAAACTGGTGGCATCTGAAATTCACGGCACTTTTCTATCAACTGTCAGATATTGAGGATTTTTTCTCCTCCCTTTTTCCTAAACAAATTCTGCCTATTCTATTGATATCTGCCAGCTAATGATGATGATGATGGCCTTAGACGGTTTTTGATTATACAATGCATTTAATATTTTACTTGCATGGGATATAAAGATATTGTCCTATTGTTCTCACATTTCTTTATTGAGCCCTTTTTATTTAACGGGATAAACTGAGACTCCGTCCAGTCCCGGGGCCAAATTCTCAACTTCAACACTTTGTTACATATGATACATCCTGAAGTATTTTGGTGTCATTTTCTTCAATCGTTTGAGTAATTCTGCTGTTATACAGTCGCTTCCAGGTGATTTGTTGTTTTTTGGTTTGTTTATGACATCCTCTAATTTAATTCCACTGTTCATTCATAAGTTGTCTTCCTTTTTGTATAATTCTGCATAATACTGCCTCTATATGTCTTATCACCATATCGACGTCTGTAATGGTGTTTCCTCCCGCGTCCTCCATCACTCATATTTTTAGAGCTGATTCACGTGACAATATCTTAACATTATGATGAAGGTCCGTGGATTCGTTTCTGTTCTCATGAGCTTCTATTTCTGTACATATGTTTTTTATGTATTGAGATTTTCTTATTAATCAATTTATTTACATCATAGTATTTCTGTGTAAGAAAACCGCTAGTATATTTCCTCTGCTGTATAAGATTATGCATTTTATCACATATCCAGAGTTTTTGTTGAGAAGTCAGTCTATTTTGATATTCTGGTACAGTCTCGGTGACGGTATTTTTGAGACGATTCCAAGATGTTTCAGAGCTTTCATCCGAATCAATGTGGTTATCTTTCAGCCTCTCACTTATAGTAGATTCAAAATTTACGAGATAATTGTTCGTCACACGTTTTCTCTCTCTTTGTTTTTGTATGGTTTGAACTTCAGTTTCAGCCTCGCTATAAGAATTTGATGATCAGATGTACAATCCTCTTCACGGTATGTATTTGCTCTTTATCTTGAATTAATGAGAATGAAGAATTCAATTTGGTTATATGTGTCCTATCTTTAATTAATGGGAATGAAGAATTTAATTTGGTTTCGACATCTGTCTCGCGGAGAGATCCAAGTGTACAAATGCCGACTATGTTGGTCGAACCATACACATATGTTCATTATAGTTAAATTGTGATCAATGCAGAACTGTAGGAATTTTCCCCCTCTTTTATTTTGAGTAATAATTCCATGGAGTCCAAGAATGTTCCTCAGGTGATCATAATTTTAGGTATACGTATTTACGCATTCATATCCCTTGTATCATTATGATGTATTCGCTTGGAATTTCTTTCATTGCACCCGTTAGGGTGGAGTAAAACGTATCTATGATTTCCTCGTCTGCTCCTGCTGTTGGTGCATACTAGGTTAGTCAAAAAGTTTTGAAAGCGACCTCTATGGAGCAGTAGAAAAACCAAAATTTCTAGACCATTTTAATATTTCGTCTTTCATAAGAACGTACTCAAAATTTCATTTCGATCTGTCAATTCATTCTTTGTTTACAAGCCATTTGAAGTTGACGTATCAGTATATTTTTTAACAATGGAAAAATCCGAATATCGTGCAGTGATTAAATTCTTTGTTTTTGAAGGTTTATCGGCTACTGAGATCCATGCAAAGATGGTGAAAGTATTAAAGGAGTCTTCTCCTTCATTTCCAACCGTTCACCGATGGGTTTTGGAGTTTAAGCGTGGCCGTACAAGCGTTGAAGACGATCCACGCTCAGGACGTCCAAAAAGTGCATCAACACCAGAAATCATAGCGAAAATACAGGATATGGTTTTTGAAGATCATCGATCGACTGTGGATATGATAGCTGACACCATAAGCATCTCACATGGTACAAAATGGCATATTTTGGCTGAAGTTTTGGTTTCAAAAAACTGTGTGCACAATGGGTGCCGCAACAATGCAACAAAAACACGTTCAAATGCGACTTTCTGAGCAACATTTGGAGCAATTTCGAAAGGATAAAAAAGATTTTCTGCGTCGATTCATCACTATGGATGAGACTTGGGTCTACCACCATGATCCTGAATCATAACAAGAGACTAAGGAGTGGTGTGAACCAGGCACTTTGGCTCCGAAGCGAGTTTGTGTCCAGAAACCGGCCAAGAAGGTGTTAGCGTCAGTTTTTTGGGATGCAAAAGGAATTTTATTGATAGATTATCTCCAAACTGGTAAGACAATCAACTCTGATTATTATTGTGACCTTTTGGACCAGTTGGATGAAAAAATTTATGAGAAAAGACCCGGTTTGCAGAAGAAAAAAATCATTTTTCATCAAGACAATGCACCTGCTCACACAGCTCAAAAAAACATCGCGAAAATCAGTGAATTGGGGTACGAATTGTTGCAGCATCCACCCTATTCGCCAGATTTAGCTCCCTCTGACTTCTGGCTGTTCTCACACCTCAAAAAATTCCTTCGTGGAAAGCATTTTTCATCAAACGAAGAGGTTATAGCCGTCGTAGAGGAGTATTTTGCAGGCCTTCCAGAAAGTCACTTCCGTGATGGGACAAAAAAGTTGGAAGATCGTTGGACCAAGTGTATTGATCTTATGAGAGACTATACTGAGCAATAAAAGTGATTTCCCCCCAAAAAAAAATGTATTTTCATTTCCGCTTTCAAAACTTTTTGACTAACTTAGTATATACGTATATTTGAATAATGTGAAGTACACATGGATATATATTTAATTTTACGTGTATGATCCGATCAATAATGGGGTTATAACCAATCATTGACTGCTGGAGTTTTGGTTAAAGTATGACAGCAATCTTGCTGTAGGTGTGATGTGTATCCCTCACAATTTTGATAAGACTTTTCAGAAGGTTTTTAATTGCTTTTTAAAACTGAATACGTCCCCATATCTCAAACTAATTTAGGTATCGACACAATTAAAAATCTCGCGAAAATGTACGCTTACCAAACATACGAGTATATTCAAACCATCACACCCTCTTCTGCCAGGTTTTCCTTTTTCGACACTTATCCTTAGCTTTTTTTATATCTATACACCTTTTCATTCAAGTTTTGCGATTTCTCTAACTTCCTTTGATTCGTTCTTTCAGAATATCATTCATTTAATCTAACTATACTTTCCTTGGTCTTCTTTTCACACGCCTTCCACTCACATCTACACTGTATATCTGTTTTGTTAGTCTTTTTTCATTAGTTTGTTCCATTTGTCCAAGTACACTCAGTATCCTCTTCTATATATTACTTAACACACTAGCTTTTATCCCTTATCCCGTTCATCCCTTATCACCTCGTTCCCTATTGTGACATATATTGTCATCCCATGTATTCTCCTCAATGAACACATTTCCACTGAATTTATTCGATTCCTCTCAGTCTTTTTTCCACAGCCGTGTTTCCCTTCCATACATCAAAGTTGGCAACAAAATAATATTATGGACTGTCATCTTAGCATATTTTAATATTATCCGGTTCGATTACGGGGGTCATCCAGAAACTAAGGTTACAAGGGCTCCTGAGGCCGGGGGAATTTTTTTTTTTCAAAGTTGGTGCAAAGTTAGTTTGTTTGGTCCCGCGTGTTTGTCGGTAATTTTTTTCAGTCACAGTAAATTCTTTCGATGGAGATGTCGTCGCGCGCTCCCGCCAACTCTCGTCCTTGCGAGACCCACGCGGTCATCAGTTTTTTGACTTTACAGAACAATATCGCCGAGAATATCCATCGGAAGCTCATGGAAGTTTATTAAAGTGATATGATGAGTCAACAACATGTCATGAAGTGGGTTAGGTTGTTCAGAAAAGGCCATACTGATACTCACGACGAGGCAAGGCAGGGATTTCTGACGAATTTGTGCAAAAAATTGAAGAATAAGTTCGAAATGACCGCCGTGTGACGCTTGACGACCTTCACGAAGAATTTCCTGACATTTGTCAAAGTCTCCTTGGTAACATTGTGTCGTAAAAACTTGGTTACAAGAAGTTGTGTGCGAGATGGGTGCCCAAAATGCTCACACCGGAGCACCGTCAAAATCGCGTGACCGTCGCGCGCGAAGTTTTGGATCGTGTTGCACAGGAGGGAGAAGCTTTTTTGGACTCTATCCTGACGGGTGATGAGACGTGGGTGTGTCACTACACCGCAACAATTCCAACGATCAGGAGGTTGAGGAAGCTGTTAATAAGTGGCTGAAAGAGCTGGCGGCGGAGGCCTATGACACTGGCATACAAAAGCTGGTGCCCTGACTACAGAAATGTCTCGATTTCGACGGCGATTACGTTGAAAAATAGTTTAATATATTTTTGAAGTATCCTGTTTCAATTAAATACAAGCATTTTTCGATCCTACTTAAATGTTGTAAACTTACTTTCTGGATGTCCCTCGTATACTTGTTTAAGTGCCCCATGGACTTTGTTTCTTATCGCTTCACACCGATCGATATCCCTCTTAACTCTTCCATCATTTGAGAAAATATTACTTAAATATCAGAATTCCTCAACTCGCTCCAACATTTCATTACTCACCCGTGTGTCGCATTTACTTTTCTATCCCCATTTCTTTGGATTTTGCAAATTTTATTCTCAGATATTTTTTTCGCATCTCTCATATAATTTACTTATCAAACTCTGCCAACACGACTTCACTCTTATCTTCACTCCCGGCAAACACTGCCATCTCATCTACGTACAGTAATCCGCATACGTTCCAATTCGACATTTGTATGCCACCAATTGACCGATGTAGTTCCATCGCATATGGATCTACCATGCATAAACCTTAAACAACATGGGTAACATAACACATCCATGCTTTACCCCTTTCGAAATATTAAATCATTCAGTCCAGATATCATTCACTCTAATACATGTTCTACTTTCGGCGTATAACGACGCAACACCACGTATTCGTGTACATTTATCACCATCCTTATTCAGTATTTTCCATACGATGCCCCTTGTCATCCGGTCACATGCTTTTCCAAGTCCACAAACACACAATATACTTTTTTTATTTTTTTCATATATTTTCACAATCATACGCAAAGATAAAATCTTATCCATGCACCTTATCCCACTTAAAAAGGCACCCTGAACATCCCACAGTTTATTTTCCGTCCTTTTATCGAATTGACTTATGT
Organism: Odontocerum albicorne; assembly: GCA_949825065.1. Lineage (NCBI taxonomy): Eukaryota > Metazoa > Arthropoda > Insecta > Trichoptera > Odontoceridae > Odontocerum > Odontocerum albicorne. Next base: position 16,891,375 of record OX463850.1, read on the forward strand.
TACTACTCTCAGCCAACTAATGGTTCTGTAACTTACACACTCCTTTCTTGCGCCCTTTCTTATACTATATAACGGAACTATAATTCCACTCCTCCAATCTGTCGGTATGCAGTCAGATTCCCAACATTTGTTGAAAAACTATCTCTGCAACTCGATCATTCGTTCACCCCCATACACTATTAGTTATGTGCTGACTTCATCGCAACCTGACGTTTTTCTTTTTTTTCATATTTTTTACAGCCGTTCCTACTTGTAGACTGATTTCATTAAAAAAATTAAACACTCGCCACTTTTAGCTATACCAGACTCACCATTGTTTCTACTTGTATCACCACTCTCATACAGTTCTTCAAAATATTCCTTACAACTCAAACAAACCCTTCCTTCTTCTGACAAAACCCTCCAATTCTTATCTTTGATTCCACTCATATCTCCTGTATTGTTTTTCAGTCTAATTTTACTTGCCTCTTTAAAAAATATTTTCGTATTTTCCCCTGCATTTATACTCAACTTTAAACCTTCTTCCTTTCTTAGTTCTTTCTTCTTTTCTTCTACCAGTTTTTTTTAACCTTCTTTTACTTTCACTTTCCATTGCTTTGTTACTATTACCTTTTATTGCTTCGACAAGCATTCTCTATGTTCTATTTTTTTCTTTTTGCGTAGTCTTTAACTTCCTTGTCCTAACATTCATCCCCTTTTTTACGTCCTACTTTCGCCGTGCCACAGAAATATTTTTTGCTGTGTCCACCACTGTATTTTTCATGCTTCTTTTTGTGGTCAAAAATCGTATTTGACACCAAAAGATTATTGTCCAAGCATACTTCTAGCAGTATGTCTCCATTATCATTTATTTATCCATCACCAAACTAACCTCACACCGATCAAAAACCATCCTTTTTGACCCCAACCCATGCCAATATTATCTTGTCCTTATTCTTCTTTTTTTCTATAACGTTAATTATATAATTCCAAAAACCTTCCTTACCTTCATCAGTTTGCCGGAGCATACCCTATCATAAGTAAATATGCATTATTCCTACTTTAAATCTTATCCACATTACACTTGGGATAACAAATATACTATACTCTTTCAAACATTTTCTCAACCGCTCAGATATTAATGATCCCACACCCTGGTTGGATCTTTCGTTATTTGGCAACCGAAAACAAATATCATCAATTTATTAAATTATATTCAATAATAATATGACTGCAACAACGACAAAATAAACGTGCTAAAATAACAAAAAAAAAATACCGTCTCAATCAAAAAATTAAAGCGAAGAAGATCAAATCACTCCTACAGCAGCTACAGCGGCACCCGAGCGTATTCAAACCTTGTCAAATATCATGTTTTTGAAACACGAAGAAAAAGTAACCTCAAAGCTATAATTGCGAAAGTTGCTCGAAAGTTCGTATTCTTATTTTGATGAATGCATCGCAACAAGTTGCCTAACATTTATACTTGGATATTGATATGAATGATAAATTTTTCATGGCCGACCTTGGGTTGAAAATGTTCAGAATGATTAGATTTCTTATTTCCGATCATTGTTAGTCCAGCATATCTCAAACCGGTTTCTTTTAAATCATATCTTGTAATGGTTGTATTTTAAGTTTTTTTTTTAGATTTTCTCTATCAATTTCCATTTATTGTCTTCAAAATATTCTTTTAAATACTCATTTTACGATTCAAAAAGTAATGTCAAATAAGGAAAAATGGGTGAGCTGAAAAAAAAAACGCGAAGTAAATTTAATTTATATTAGTTTTTTTTGTGTTTTCAGGTACAGATAAATATATATGGGTGTACTTGGTTTAAAACTCATGATGATATTTATGGAACCAAATATGTTCCAAGTTCATTGGGGGGGTTCGGGCATTATGAGACTTATTTAAAAACGCCTACGGACAAAGAAAGACAATGCTTAGGATTTTATAGCATAGCGCTTGAATCAGAAGTGACTGAGATTACAACAACAACAAGACGTTTGCCTATCACTGGCAAGAAACCCGAACATGCAGTCGGACCCGAAATATGGAGACTTCGACCAACAACTACACCAAAAGTAACCATAAAAAACGGTGAATACGTCAAGATATTACTTCAGACTGCCTTGTGCCTATCGTTCATTGCATTGGTTTATTCCTTTGCTGTGTTCTGTTTTCTGTGGCGACGTTTCATGACATATAAGATACCAAAAGGAATGTTTAATAAAATATCTAAAGCTCCCATCAGAAAGCCTCCTCGTGCAAGCCAACCATTATAGCAAAAAGCAAATAAACAGCTTGTACGAATACTCATTTATAAAATTAAATATGTTTTTTTTTCTTGAAATTCAGTTTTGTAAATGTTTAATTTGCTTTTTTTTTGTAAATGTTTAGTTTATAAGATTTTTTATTTTCTTTTAAATAATGTAATATATTTTCTTATTTTTTTCCATAAATCGTAGATATTACGAATTCTTATGTTTGATATTAAACAATCGATTAAAATGCACACACACACGTTTATGTGTGTGTGTATGTGTATACGTGTGTGTACATGTAAATGTTTACCTGTATCTACATCAACATTTACATCTTCATCTACATCAACATAAACATCAACATCTACATCTGCATTTGTATTAGCATCTGCATCTGCATCCGCATCCGCATCCGCATTTGCATACGCATTTGCATTTGCATTTGCATCTGCATCTACACCTGCATCTACATCTACATCTGCATCTGCATTTGCATTTACATTTACATCTACATCTACATTTACATCAACGTCTATGTATATATTATATATGTATAGTTTGCCATACATGTTTCCTTAAGCATACAAAATGAGAAAATATGGCACACACACACACACACACACACCAATTTCCACTTAAAAAGCACCATGAGCATCCCAAACTTTCTTTTCCCTTCTTTCTTCTCACTATTTCTATCAGAATTTACTTATTTCACGCAGCAAACTAATGGCTCTGTAACTTTCGAATTCCATTATTGTACACTTACCTTTACACAAATATATTGGAACAATTAGTGCGTTCCTCTAGTATTTCTGTGTGTAGTCAGATTTACAACATTTGTTGAAAAACTCTCAGCCTTTCGATCATTCATTCACCTCTATACACTAATAGTTCTGTGTTTACTTCATCACATCTCGACGTTTTTCTATTTTTCATGTCTTTTACAGCCGTTTGTACTTATTGTAGTTGGATCTTATATAGATTTTCTAAACGCTCGCCATTTTCAGCATTACCTGCCTTACCGTCGTTTCTACCTAGTATCACCACTCTCGTAGAGTTCTTCAAGACATTTCTTCCAACTCAAACGAACCTTTTCTTCTTCTTAATTTTTTTTTCATTTTTATCTTTGATTCCACTTATGGTATACATCCCGTATAGTTTCCCCTCTCATTTTACTTACTTCCTTTCAAAATATTTTTCTATTTCCCCCCACATTCATACTTTACTTTATACCTTCTTCATCTCTAAGTTTCTTACTTTTTCCTCAACCATTCGTATATCATACTACCACATTTTTTTTTCAATTTTACGTCTACACGATATTCTTTGCATTTCATAAAATTTTGAAATATTCTTTGCATAAAAGCGATATTTTGGTCATTGGCATAAGTGCTGTAAAATATAATTACGAATATGTCATAAACATCATGTTTAATTCTCAAATAAGTTATAAACCGCAATTAACATGATATTTTACACTTATTTTTGTCGGTTCTCTATATATTTCACCCTTCTGTAGAGTGGTTTAGCCATAAATAACTTTTATTTTTTAAAATACTAATCCTTAAATATATCAATGAATTTCCTTTATAAAAATATTATTAATTAAATTTGTATAGTGAAGAAAGAATTGTTATCGCTATTAAAAGGTTTCAAGATATATTAAAAGAAATTGCCCTATAAATCCCTGGTATTTTCAATGATTTTGCAGAAGCCCCTCCATCAAAAATATGAACAATCAATTCCAGGGGTAGGCAGAGGATGGACGCTGTTGAAATATGGCGCAGGTAACGAAAGTTTAGGACTTCCTGGACTGCGATACGCACTAAAGTGCCCACTATACAAAAATATTTTATGACAGATTTACTAATAATTTGCATGGCAAGATTATGAAAAATGGAGAGGCTTCTGGCGAGTAGTAAAATTAAAGGTTGAGTAAGAAAGATAACTCATATCATATGGATGTACCAGGTTAAGATTGCCATAGGTTTACCATTAACAGATACTTTTCTTTAAGCAGAATGCATATTTAACTCTGATATGCCGATGAAAATGAAGAAGGCAAAGAAATTCTGATTTTGACACAAAATCGCCCAAAAATAGATCAACAAAGTTGAGCTCGCCAGTAAAAGTTTATATACTCCAGTTATGGGTATTGCACTCTCCCTTCAACCCTCCGCAAGCTCAGGGGTAATAAATTATTCCACTTTATATGTGCGAAGCGACAGTAATGTAATGAGATAAAACAAAATTGTTTGGAAGACTATCTTCTAGTCGACAAAGTGAGATTGCGTACTGTCGACTCAATTATGGAAATTGGAGATCGGCCTTGTGGTTTTTTACTGCATTTAAATAAATTGTTAGTCATTTTATTCTTACACAATGTGTATAAACGATTGTCTTTTGAAAATAAGGTCCTTTTTATATTCGAAATAGGATTTTCCTTAACCGCTCTTGGTTTTTTTTTATTTGTCTTTAGTTATTTATGTTTTAAACAAAATCTAATCATATTGTTTTTAAAAAATATATTTTGTGTTTTACATGAGGCAAATTTTTTCTTTTAGCACAAGTACGAACCTACCTTTTAAACGAAATCTAATAAAAATGTAATTAATACAAAGAAATCAATATTTACTTAGCACAAGTACGAAACTACTTTTTAAATGGAATTTATTATAAATGTCATTTATGCAAAAAAATAAATATTTACTTACATTCATAAATTATTAATGTGTAGATTAATAAAAATTCAGTACTTTTTTTACATAATCTACATAAATATAATAATAATATTAACATTATGGATGACCTCTATGACATAGGTGGTTAAACACTTATCTTCCTCCTAAGTGTTTCGGGTTTGACTTATTGTAGTGCTCAAAAGGGGGAAGTAGGTAATTGTTGCATCTCCGTGATCAGAAGTATTGCCATCCAATCACTTGTTAGGAACGTTGTCGTATGTGTATATCGTGATATGTACGTGTGAGATTCGTGCCTTCTTCTGTGGTACAAAACCCAATGGTTCAATTAATATGCAGAATACAATGTTGTCTCCTAACCACCAACGCGTTTATAAGGAACGTCATATGATCCATGCGAGACTCGTGCCTACTTTGTGTACAAAATTCAATGGTTCAATAATGGGCAAAATACAATGTCTCCCAACCTCCAACGCGCTATTACGAAACGTTATCATATATCTCCATTCAACTTTACAAGAATTTTGAAATAGTTTATTACCATGTTTTATACCTCCTCAATGCAATCCTCCCTGGTGCTACATCTCTCTAAAAAAAGTCTAAAAAGATTGTTTTAAGGACCTAAAATCTGGTCTAGAAGTAAAAGTGAGGTAACAGCTAATGCTTGGCATTAAAACTACCCAGCATTTGCAAATAAAAATTAAATGATATTATTTACGATAAAAGTCTAGAATAATAAAGACAGTTACATAATTCATGGCAAATGTTAAACGACATCAATAATGCTTGAAAATATCTAGTGACCAATCAGGCACAGACTAGCAAGTTATTTATTTAACTTAACATATAAATTAGGTTTGGAAAACCCAATATACTACTTGTTTAGCGCTGTATATAATAATAATTTACTATCGAGAGCGCTTTTAATTTTGAATTATAAAAAAACAACTTATAAGCGCTAATTTATACATTTTGAAGAAATAATTTGCCATCCCCGTGATCCTGGTCGATGGTAGGTAGATGAGGATGATACTACTATATAAGATTGGTATACCATAAGTAAATTACTAATCTCAAATTAACCATACTCTTGGCACTGGTAATAAAAATAATCAAATAAAAGGGGTAAACTACATCTAAAACTGAAGCAGATACCTCTAGATCAAAGCCTTGTTTCAGGGTATCGAAGAAAAGGATACTGCGATGTGAGTAGGATGAAAGGGGGTTCTAATCCTTTCGTATAGGAAGGTGATCCCTTTTTACACAATTTGAATGGAAATCAGCCGGGCTATTTCCTCTGTATAGAAATAAGTTTTTTTTATAGCTGCTCACTATACAAACCATTCAAAAGATTGAAATAAATCTGGAATTTCACATTCCAGCAATAGCAGAATTTCATTGATTGTTGATATTTACGAAGAAAAACAATTAAAACAAGATTATTTGGAATAACTAAAGTTCACTATGTAAACTACTTCAATGGCTTAGATGGTAAGACCGTTGACTTCCACCCGGGGGACAGATAACAATACTCGCATTCGCTGAAAGTGTGTGCGACTGTTATTGTATCTTCAGGTGCGGCCGAGTAACCAAGATGTGCGATGGTGAACCGTAGCAAGAATTGCAACAAGACAACTGTAAAAGAATTAAAAACTCTCTTGAATCTTAGAAAAGACATTTGTTTCACTTTATGGTGTTTTGTTTTATTTTTTTAATGAAGTATATTTTTTTAAGAAAATAAAACAGAATTTTGTATTTTGTATTCACCGCTGTTTCATTTGAGTTCACAACCGGTTTCAAAGACTTCCGCGTTCCTCGTTAGGTGAAAATGAACTAAATTATGTCCAAAAAAATTTAATTGGAGTAGGTACAGGAGAGTTGGAGGAGAGTAGTGGCTAATAAGGGGGGGAGAAGATAGGTGATGCCTACCTACTTCCTGTTCAAAAGCCATCATTTTGACACCTGCCTACTATCTACCCTCCCTTTATTAGCTACTACTCCCCTCCCCCTCGGCTATACCTATTGCAATTAGAAGAAAAAAATAAAAATAATTTATTTCATCTTCACCTGACAAGGAAGAAGGATGTCTTTGAAACCGGTAGTGAACCCAAATTAAATAGTGATGAATACAAAATATACGCCACTGACACAAAGCACTGTAATAATAATTGGATGGCTGCTGCTCGATACTCGGAGAATTCAGCTCACGTTCAAAGGCGTAGATCGGTGAAAATGTATCAGGGTGAAGAGATTCCTCTTAGGCAGCTAGTAGATGGTCTCAAGTAAAACACAATAGGCAGAGTGAACTGAGAATGATTTATTTTGGCGTTTTCGCTTCTTACGTGCGGTCAATCGCAAGCGCCTGTTTTCGCTGCTGCAATTCCATCACACCTTGCGAAATGACACAATTTTTGGTAGTTTTAGTAGTCATGCAGAGGCCGGCCGGCTTGCGATATAGTCTCGCGGTGACCATTCCATACTAGACCATTCCATACTCTAGACTCTGGAGTAGAAATACCAAAAATATACATTTCTGAAGACGTTTCAAATTTTTTTCTTCACCTCCCTACTTTTATTTATTATATTCTTCAAGGAAAATGTTATATTAATTTTGATTTATTAGACCGTTGAATCTTTATTTACCGGTAAAAATATTTTTAATAGTATTTTCAGCATGTGGGTAAATAGTAGTCAATGCGTAGCAAATATAAAATGGCTTGACTCTTCTTCTTCTTGTATAATGAGCGTGAACTCCTATACATGAAAGAGTATACGCCAGTGTCAAATGATGACTTGACTCGAATATCGAACTTTTTAAAAAAATATATATTTAGTGATTGAAGTATTTATCCTTTTTCCGCGCCAAAAGCATTGTGACGTCATTATACTCCTCAAATCTCTCATTCGGGGGCAAACAATATAGTGTTCGTTGTGAAACCTTTTTATTTATAATGTTTCATATGCATTTGTTGTGAATTATTAATAACACCATAAATTTATCGGCCGATAAATTTAGCCATTATGACAGTTTGTGTTTTTTGTATGCAGAATTGTTTTTATGTGTATCTTTTCGCTACGTCACACAATTTTTCCTCATAACATTGTTATTTTAAACATAAAGTAACGACTAACTTAAAAAATATTACTAACAATGCATTTTTTGTATTAAGTCATTACATTAAGGAGATAAGTATAGGAATGAATATACGGATACCTGTGTCATAGTCGAGTTGTCAAAACCGTTCTCTAAGATTCAGTACTTATTTCTAAGAAGTATATTTTACTGAAAGATAACAATAACTTTCTTACTTATGCTGTCACAAAAAAAAAGCTTTAATTGGTGGTAGTCATTGAATTCAGTAAGCAAATAAATTAGTCTCAGTGTTTCTTAAACTTTTTTGTACTTCCGCTCCCTACGTTCGGTTCTACAAATCTCCAATGCCCTTAAAAAACAAACTTATAATTTATTTAATTCCGAGGACCACACAATGGGACGTTTTTTTACAATGCAACAATATTAAAGCAACTTTCAAACAATTTTACAAGCCATAATTCAACAATATTCACAGGTAATACAAAAATTAAAAATTACGTTACAAAAATTACAAAAATAAAATTTATGACAGTATTGCATACAGAAAGAGGTACAAGTATAATGAAGAGCTCTACATCTTTTAAGGCAAAGGTACTGTAGAAAAAGTTATGAAAAGTACTAGACTGCGCTGGTTTAGACGTGTTTATTAAGCCGTTTACGAAACGAACATAGCGAATACGAGATATATGATATATGTTATTATAAGTAAGAGCTAAGAAAAAAACTCGGTTGAGATAGTTTTTTCCACTATTTTAAAAGTTTTTTTAAGTGAAGTTTTCTTTGCGCATGCTTGTGGAAAATTTTATGGCAAAAAATAAAAAAGAGTGTATTGTGCGTTTATGTACCTGGAAAAAGCTTATAACCGCGTGATAAGGGAATGAATATGGTGTTGAATATAAACGAATACGTGGTATTGCGCCATGTATTAGAATGAATGGTGCCTTGACTGAATGGTTTGATATTTTGAAAATGGCAGAGTTAGGATGCGTTATGTTACTCTGGTTGTTCAATATTTATATAAATTCATATGTGAAAGAACTAAATAAGTCTATTGGTGATACACGAATGTCGAGTGGTAACGTATGCGGATTATTGTATACAGATGACAGTGTTGACGAAGAGTGAAGATGAATCGCAGAGTTTAATAACTAAACTGTATGAGAGATGCGAAGAAAAATAACTGACAATGAATGCTTTTAAAACAATAGTAATTGTAATAGAAAAGTGTGGAAGAAAAAGTAAAAGTGATATGTGGGTGAATAATGAAAGATTTGAACAAGTTGAGGCATTTTAATATTTGGGTAGTTTTTTCTCATATGTTAGAGGTACGAAGGATATTAGAGAGCGTGTAGTGATAGGAAAGAAAATGGGGAACTGAAACATATATGTTATGCATACATCATATTTGAAAAGGACAGTAATTGACATCGGAAAAGGGATGCTGAGAGATAAGTGGCAGCCAAGACCTATCAAGTATAGTAGTGGTGTAGCGGATGATATAAATCTTCTCCATTTATCTTTTCTAATAAATGTAACAACTGTTTAAAATAAAATCTTAAATGGGATATCTGGTGTTATTTTCCCACATCGGGTGTTGAAACAGAAAGAGGAAAGAAAAAAACACGATAATATCTAGGAGCGGAAAAGTTCGAACACTTGAAACAAATAAGAAACAAGTATTTTGTTCAGAAATTAATTACGAACCAGGCGTGCACATATAAAATAGCACCAATATTGGATCCCCAGCGAGAATACCAACTTGAAAGCATCTTTTTGAAGGCAGCTGTTGAAGTAGCATTGTTCTTATAATATTTTCACACCATGTGCAGGGATGATTTTAAAATAGGGGGTGAACCGAAATAGAAGATTTTACGTTAGCCTTGCCGTCCGGTGATAGGACGCGAGTGATCAGAACTTATATTTTATTTAATTTCTCTAAATGTACTGATTGCAGGATCTTCATACTTTATGTATTCCTCATCAAAACCTCTATAATTTGAATGATGTCATTACGAAAGAAAAACATCTATAAATATCAACAGAAATGAATATTTTATATTAGATCGACAATTTTTCGAAGTGTGCCAAAAGCGTGTGCATGACTCATTATTTTTTGACAGTTCATATTTTACATCCGTTCCAGGGATTCGTCACCAGTTTTATAATTCTGATTGTTGCTATTTTTTTTTCTATTTTTTTTCTGGTATGTTATTTCTATTGTTATTTTTTATCTTGTATGTTCTATTGTACCGTTACTCTTTTTATGATAAATGTATATTTGTTTTCTTTATTATTTCACTTTCAAAATAAAAGAGAAATCTCACTTGAATTTTTACCGTCTAGAGAGAAAGAATCCATAGTAGTATGTTTGGTTTTGCTGAAAATAAAATACTTGTTTCGTATGTACCACAAAAAAATAAAGCAATATTATTATTATCCACTCAATTCAATGATGCAGATTTCGATAATTCAGAAAAACAAAAGCCACTAATTATAAATCATTATAATAATACGAAAATTGGAGTAGATACGGGAGACCAAGTGACTAGAGAGTACTCTTGCTCAAGGTCAACGAGAAGATGTCCTTTCCGTATTTTTATGGAAATTATAGATATGGCTGCATTGAATGCATACCTCTCATGGATAAATAAATATCCAGAGTGGAAACAAAATAATAAATGGCGCAGAAAACATTTCATAAGAGAATCAAGTTGAGAATTGGCAAAGCCCAATATTCTAAAAAGGATAAATAGCAACATCAAATATTACAAGCAACAAAAAGATGCTTTCAATACTGTTTTAACATATTGTGGCGAGTTAATACCCTAAACATCAGTAAATAATATTGTACCTTGTTGTCACCTCGTGAGGTCGTGAAAAGAGGAAGTTGTGGGTTTTGTTAAAAAAAATCGAGAAAAAGAACCAGGTTATTCTGCAATATTTGTCAAATACCGGAGTGTTTAGTACATAGAATAGAAATAAAAGTTATTTCGTGTCCCAATTACGATAACTTTCTCCACAGGATTAATCTTTGATTATGTGTTTGTCATTTGCTTATTTTCTGTAAAGTGTTTATATTTTCCAAATTGCATATTTAATTGATTTGAATTTCGTGTTTGTTTTTATATTATTATTTTTGAATTTACATATTCATTTTATATTTTATTTATATGTTATTTATTGTCTTAATTCGAATTATATTTTTATTGCTAAAAAAATACACGCTACATTTAATTGTTTAATTTTTTGAAAAAAAATGTACGGTTGAAAACCCGTATTACGCATACGCAGAAAGAGTGTGGATAATGATATCTGTGCGCACCATAATTGTCACTGTACAAAAGAAATTCCTATAAAAATGTCGTCTCTCTGTTTCAGCTCTTATTTTACCATTTCTTGCATTTATTTTATATTATTCGACGTTTCTATACATAATAAAATTATTTTTATAGCTAATTACAAAAAATAGCCTAGCAGATTTTGCATAATTTTTATTTAAAACATACATTTTTTTCTGTACACTTAGAGTCCAACAACGTGGCTGGCGGGATTTATTTAGCACAGTAAGGGAAGTGTTAAAGATTATCATTCGCGAAAAGTAAACATTGTTGAAAGGTGTAGTTCCTAGAACCTTTAACGGATTGAATTTTTAAAATGAGACGCTCTATGTGGGAGACTTTTTTTTAATTAAAAAAAATAGCTTTTTTAACGACCTCTATAAGATTTTCAAGTATTATAATATTAATTTTGATTTCTGACACTACATTTCAATTTATTTAAATGTTTTATTTTAATTGCGTTAATTTCTTTCTTTTCATTTTTGAATACAAATTTTTATATTTTGATGAAGTAGCAAGAACCATTGCTGAAAATCTATTAAGAAAATTATCTGCGATATATTTGTATAAAAGCAACCAACAAAAAGGAAGCCCTATGGATATTCCACATATGTTTTCGAATGTGTAATTTATGTTCCATTCAGGAACTTAAGCGTACAATATAATCCTTAAGTGTACATACATACCATTGCACCACATTGTCTCCTTATTGGGGTAGGTAGAAAAGACAATACACCAGACTTTCCTATTGCGACATACATCTTTTACCCCTTTTACATCCATACATATTCTCATACATCAGTTACGATTTTTCTGACTCGTAGAAATTTTGGTTTTCTACTGCTCCATAGATGTCACTTTCAAAACTTTTTGACCAACCTAGTATTTCTTTGAAAACATCATACATTTGATCCAACGATACTTTCCACGCCTTCCACTTACATTTGCGCTCTTAATTTATTTTGTTAGTCTGTTAGGATTGTTTTTGTTTATTAAAAATAGTGCCCTCACGTCATATGTACGGGCGTTTATTTTAATTTAATATACTCGTAATTCTTGCCAAGCAGTCGCTAGACGCGATAAAGCTTTAAGAATCGCCGTGTGTATTGTTAGTGTAGTAAAATGTTCTAGAATCTTCGATCAATTTTCGAAGTTTCGGGACGCGTCCGCGCTGGAGTAATCGCGTCAGTCGCTCAGGCAATCCGTAAGGCCTCGGCCACACAGGAAGGAGCCTCGCTTGATGCTTAGAGCTATGTTGTGAGTTAGGCAACGTACCACATACTATCGCAGTGGTCACACTGCACGCTTCGTACCACGTTGCATGACGATGTCATCGAGTGAATCTCCTAGCGAACAGACGTGTTTGTTAATTTACAAGATGGCGGAAGTTTTAATGACAGCTGTGTAGAAAAGGGAGCCTTTGTGGAACCCATCAAGCAAATTATAGAAAAATGCACCTGTAATAAAATCACTGGAATGAAGTTGCACAGAAAGTAAATAAAGATGGTAAGTTGTAATTAAATTGTTTAGTTTTGAGAGTTACGTCGTGTGTTGACTCAACCGCTCCCAAATATCAAATGAATTTGTGCGTAGCACTTTGATGTGGCCATGCATGAAGTCACCTAGTATATGAGTCACGTAAAATCTAGCTTAGCCACTAACGAAGCATTTTGGCGTGACCTCGGCCTAACGGACAGCATCGTGTTTCTTGCCGTCCGGTTAGTTCGAGGGGAAGTAGTTCTTTGTTCATACCGTTACAAGAATTTCTAGAGTTTTGGCATCGTAATTCAGTATGTGGGCGTTAGGATATCTGAAGGTATGTCAGTGTCCTGGAAATGGTTTCCGTTCTTTGATGTGCTGGCTTGATCTATGATACGCCGTAGACGCGTCATGGACAGTCGACTAATTTCGAGCTTTCAGTAATTGAGGAATTACTTGCGTCACCGGCTCCGTCGAGTCGCCTTTGTTCTAATTTCCTCGCTCGGACGCTGTCTAGTCTTGGAGTAGCCTCCTGGACCATGCCTTTCTATTGAGGCCGTTGGGCTATTATTGCCTTGCTTCATCTGAGGATCCTGGCTCCTGAGATCCTACAGGCCTGTAAAGGCTATAGCTGCTCCTGGTTAAGTCATGATGTCATGCGCTGCGCAAGTTTAACTAAGTGTATTATTATTAATTAAGCTGTGTTCTGGATGTGAGCTGAAATTGACTGCACCACCAGGTATTGTAACCTTATTCTACCAGTGATCCATGGTGATAATCCTATGAGGTGAGTCTTCTAGAACCCCTTCTTGATGATATTCCTTGTGTGAGTTCCATTCATCTGGTCGCCACTTGGTGTGCGAGAACGGTGCTGGTGTCTCTAGCGTATCTGCGAGAACAGCCTTTTTCATATTAGTATCAAGGATAAATCTCCCTGGTGACCGCTGAGGCAAGAGGTTAGAATCATAACTGCCTTAACTTAATTAAAGTCCTCTGGATAATTCCAAAGGATGAGTTAAATATAAAACTTTAACTAATCCATGTGTTTCATTATAAACAACTCTCCCTTCTCCCAGGCGTCATCGTATGTATTCCAGATTCTAGGACTCCATCGAATTCCGGAGACTTAACACAAGAGCATTGCTCATAAATACTGCTGAGCTTGTAAATTAAAGGGCTATAGTCATTTCAATTTCTGTTATTGGGATATAGCCTTTCTAGAAATATTATTTTTGCTAAGTTTTAAAGTTCAATCACGTAATTCCGGAAACGTCTGAGATTAGCATCCTTTCTGTGGAGCAAGAGTGCAACTAGCGTGCTCGTGGCAGGTGGAACAATTCGCACATGTCAAAACTGACAGATGTCAAATCGAACACAACTTCACAATTTATTACGTAAAAGGATTATAAGTATCGATGTTTCTTTGAAGTAACTATATAATTAATTGTATTTATCTAATAAGGAAGAAAGGCTACCCAACATAAGAAGTAAAGAGTGACAAGTCTTTCTTTATTCATTCATTCCACGTACCCAAACCATCTCAGAGTACTCTCCTTCATTTTGCTCAATACATCAGCCTTGAGTTCACACTCATCCGTAATCACTTTATTCCGTGATATGTCATACATATTCATCCTTTGTATTCTTCTCAATGCACGCATTTCTACGACATTCAATTAAAAGGCTTATTCTGTGTACACAAAATAACCGAACTAAGAAGAATACTTTCAGGACACCAATAACTTTTTATGAGCTTGTTTCCTATTCAAAATCATGTGTGAAAGTAAGTTACGCAGTAGCCGAAGTTATTGCCAAAAATTTGTTCTAGAATGGCGGCAAATTTGTTCTAGAATGTTTGGAATGTTCTAAGATTTTTTTGTCAAAATAAGTTTGTCATGGCAGACAATAACTTGACGTCTTGATTAAATAGTAGAGAATACCCTAAAATCAAAAGCTTTAACATTTAAATATTATTATATGGCGCTTGATGAAGGTACAGGTACAAGCAACACTGCCCAGTTAGTAGTATTTGTACGTGGTATACAGAAACAAATGTCTACCTTAGTTCCATAAAAGGGCACCACAAAAGCCAAATATCTATTCGATGCCTTAATGGACGTCTTGAAGCGAGTCGACGTGAATTTGACAAATCTATTAGGCGTGACAACCGATGGAGCTCCTGCAATGGTAAGTAGAAAAAAAGGGTTCGTCAAGTATATGAAAGAAGAGTCAGTTTAAGTCAGCATTGGCGATGTTATGCAATACCACTGCATAATCTACCGAAAAAACCTTTGTTCTAAATCTTTGAAGATGGAAAACATAATGGTAGTTGTTATTGAAGTAGTCAACTTCACATATTCTAAAGGCTTGCATTACATGGAATTTCAAATCTTTTGAACGACTTAGAAACGGTAGCAGATAATGACATTTATTTTTCAGACGTTCGGTGGGTCAGTCGTGAAAAATGTTAGAGGGTTTTTTTTATAAAAAAGATATTTAAGGAGTCATGGAAAGAAAAGTTAAACCAGTTAAGGAATTTTATGATGAAAAATGGATACGGGAATTTGCCTTCTTGATAGATTTAACGACGCATATTTTATAAATTAATTGAACATTCGTTTCCAAGGCAAGAATCAATAACTGAACACAATGGTTGACTACGTCATTGCTTTTGAAGCAAAATTACGTATTTTCGAGTAACAGCTGAAGAACAAAAAAATCGTGAATTTTCCAACTCTACTATCCTGCGATATTCGAGAATTTCAATACTACATAAGAATTATATCAGAGCTGAGGAAAGAAATCGAAAATATATTTCAACATTTCGAGACGAAAGCCTTAATATTCAACATTTTTTCATCTCCATTTTCCATTGATATTCATGGAGTTCCAGAGGTCCTTCAAATGGAGTTGATTGGCTTTCAGTCAGATTCTAACTGGAAGAGTTAATTCAACATAACTTTTCTATTACAATTTTACAAGAATAATGAACCGAAAGAAAAAATTGCAAAAAATGCATTTTTTCATAATTATTTTTTTAGTGAAGACATTTGTGTGAACAAATGTTCTCTTGGATGAAGAATCTTAAATCTTTAGTAAAATCGCGAATCGAACCACCTAGAAAGTTTTTAGGAAATGTTCGATCTATTTATAGTAGATCCAATATTTATTGGCTTGTTACAAATCGAAATCGTTTCGCCTATATATAGCCTAGGGAACATAGGGATAGTATAACAAATGCGAATCTTGTTAAGTATTCCGTTAAGGAACTTTTTGATTAGATACCAAATAGTTAAAAAAATATTCATGCTATTGGGAAAAAAATTAAAAAAAGTTCCTTTCTATAGCCCTACAACTTTCCTTTAGCCTTTCATAAATAAAAGTTTTGGCGAGAAATTAGGAGATAGGATCTCTTTGGAAAACTTCCTGTCTGTATAATGCTTCAGACTACTTTCGTAACAGCATCCATGCACGAAACAACTCTTCTTTAAGAACTTCATAACCAATGGGATACACTCCCCTTGTAGTCAACATCATAACTGTTACCTTCTATGAATATGGCCAAAAGAACTTCAAATATATTATTTTCAACTGAGAAGATACAGGAATTCGATCAAAATTATTAGCTCATATATAGTAGTATTGATTTTCATAGGAATTTGAACAAATTTTACGAAGGAACCAAAAGTACAATGTCATTACTATTTGGTTGATGAAAGCACTGTCAAGCTGTGCTCAATTCTTCGTTATTGAAACTTAAATTTTTATCAAGATGGAGTCCATCTACGAGTATCGTATAACTATTATGGATTTTAAACTACACTTCACACACGATCACTTACTGGAGGATCAATAAATTTTTTTCCTCTTCAAAATTGTGCTCAAGTGATTTGGGCAAATAATGGCCGAAAAATGAGCTAAACTATTGCTTTTATAATAATATACATTCAGTATGTTTGGAATGAGGTAAGAAACCAAATTTTTACCCTAACGACATCTATCAGAGAAATATGAAACTACTTTCCTGACAACATATTATTACTTGCGGAGCGAATGTTATAATTTATCACTCAGTGCCGCGCGGTTTATAGATATGGAACCAATTGAGTGACACATTAGATGTATGTTCTCGGCACCACATAGGACTATGAGATGGATTCTCCCTAGTATTCTTCCATACAAATAAGAATTAATCGCACCCAAATAATGTTAAAGAAAAATTACATATATTGTGGAGTAAATATAAATGCAATTATTGCTTTCAACTGAAAATATGGTAGATATCTTCAAGTTATATCCAAACGTATTCAAATAATTTAACAGGAAACATATATATTATATCATCATCATCATCGGTTGACAATCATCATTGTCAACCAGAATCGATCCACTGCTGGATGAAGGTTTCCCCAAGTTGACTCCAAACAGTTCGGTGTTTTGCTAGTTGGTGCCATGTGATGTTGACATGCTTCCTGATGTCATCTATCCAGTGTACTTTCTGTCTTCTTCTGGGCCTCTATGTGCTTCTTGGGTACATTGGATTATTTCGGACGTCCATCGGGATTCTGACATTCTGGTTACGTGTCCTGTCCCTTGCCATTTCGTTATTTAATATTATATAATGTGCAGTATATACACAAATCAAATGTATGGCTATCAACTGAAAATAAAGTTGAAATCTTCAAGTTACATCTAAAGATATTCATTTTAAATATGAATTTTTCTTTAGAATATTTGATCTCAATTAAAATATATGGATAATTGATTGTAAATAAATTTTATACAAAATAAACAACAAAAAAACTAAGCTACCCTGACAGAATTAGACGAGTAGACCGGACTTTCTACCTTATTTTAGTTCAATTTGTAAAATTAAAACATTTTTCCTGTGAAAGTCTTAACTGGTTTCCTTTGTCAAAAGTGTCAAAGTAAATTCATAATGTTCAAGCAGTGTGAAATGAATACTATATTTTACAACGAAAAACTTGAAAAATACGGAAACATAATTTTTCTGAGTATATGAAGATTGTAATTTTATCATAAAATACACATATAGGTACATTATACAATTTTGGAAGTGACCTCCGTAGTCTAGTAGTTCATAAGACGCCTGTTTTCCGACCCATTGATTGCGGGATTGTTTCCGTGAACTGGAAAAAAAAACAAGTGTTGGTGAAATATTAAGTGCGTGATAAGTATTATAAAATAAATATACAATGTCACTACAAAGTGAAACTATTACATTGAAAAAAAAACACATTGATGAGTGTTATGCACGCGTCATTTTTAAATTAGTGATTTGTTTTGCATTGACCTTCCCTTATATAATTATGTTTATTCACATCACCCTTAAGCTGCAGAATAAACACATGTTTCGTACAACACTTTCATTAAAACGTACAACCTGACAAGGGGTATATGTTAAAATGTCATCTAACCAATTAGATACGTTAAAAAGTGCGATTGTTTTTTTTTTATTTGGTTAGCATCAGTAATACAATATAAATCCGTGAATGGGATAGCAAGTTATCAATCATTCGATGTTCGATCATTCCGATGAAACAAAATAACTGCCTTTAGAATCGATAAGAGGGCAAAAATAATACGAATCTATTTGTATGTAGACAATAATCCGTGTACTTAGTGTTAAATATTTCAGGACTACAGAAATAAGAGAATTCTTTGGTAAAAGAAAAAAAAAAGAAAAAAGAAAAATGGTACAACGATTTCGCAAATTGTCTTTGAATTCTCACTTCATTAAAACTGTAAAAACATTTCCGTATGTTAAGTGATCTCTTGTTAGCAACTTTAGTGCCTTTTGGGACAATATAAAAAGTTGTTAATAGTTTTCAAAGCAAAAACTTCTAATAGGAGGCAGAGCTGCTAAAAACGAGATCCGGGAAATCTTTCATAGAAAGAAATGGGCATCATAAGCGAAAGTGTTTCAGTATTTTTTTAAAAGATAAATTTATGATTTGTTATCCGCAAAATAGTTTTGTATTCCTAGCAAAGAATTAAAATTTATATATTTTTATTGAAAGGCGAACTGTAACTAGTTCATGTGCAAAAAAACTCCATTTTGTGGATATAGAGAACCACTTTACAAGGCAAGGTTCGTGATTAACTGGTTTCATGACCTCATTCCTTAATCACAAATTTTATATATTTGATCTAGATACGAGAACGTTCAGTTGAAATGTTCACATCCTTACACATACTCATATTACAAGCCATCAGATAAATTATTTCAACATCGTAATCTTAACAACAACATCAAACTCATGTTCAATAATACCTTATCATATGCACTACATTCGCATCATAATCGAGTAAACATTGCATCACTTTGTAAGTGGGTATTTTTTAAGACGGTATTTATCTGTGAAATATACATTTTATTAGCTTTTATTTTCTCGCATATAAGATCTAAGGTAGGTATTAAAAAAATGCAAAATTTGGTATGAGTTGGGTATTTTTGTATATGTAATATTATATATTATTATAAGTATACCCCCGGGATGGGCTCCCGCCCAGTGAAGCGACGATGGTGAAGATAGTGGAGTTGAGGTGACGATCAAAGACGTGACGTGGCGAGGCTAGATGAGCTTTCTTTGCTCTTTATAGTTTACTTCCTTTAATTCTCTACCGTCTGAGGGACTGTAGACTGTGAGAGAGAAGATGAAGAAGACGGCTAGACCTATGAGGAAAATAAATACATATATTTATAAGATCAAGTGTAGGTGTAGAGTGTGGGGATGGGAAGGTATCGGCTGCGGCCCGTGTGATTGGAGCTTCCCCGCATTTGCATATGTATTGAAGACATATTCGGAGAGAAAACCGCAGAAAACTCACCGAGGAAAGTCGAGCTTCAGAGGACCTCTGGGCTCTTCCGTTCTGTGATATTAACACATTCGGCTTGTTAGTGGAGTGTGAGTGTTGTAGTGTATATAGTGTAACTCGAAGTCCAGGGGCGATGCTTCGCCCCCCCTGGTTGTCCTCTTTGGTCCGCGTGCCGCTCACCAGTCCTGGAGGCGTGTCTCTCGAGCGCTCCTCCTCTGGATCTGAAATGTTAAACACTGGGCAGTATCAGGTTGTCATTTGTTAGGTGCGAGTTATTTGATGGTATAGTGGTAGTAATCGGGGCCCTGTTACGCTTGCCCTCCCGGGCCCTCGTCTTGCTCGTGGCTCTGCTCCGCATCAGGCCGGCTGAGAATTATGTGGTGTGGGAGTCTGTGTTTGTATCTGAAGGGTAGTTCATCCAGTCTTTTTTGTCGTCCGAGATTTGCGATGAGCGGGTTCGTGTGCAAGTTTAGATATATTTTGTTGTAAAAGTCCAGTGTCGTCTTGTCGCAGTACTCCTTGATGGAGTACTCTTTTGTTCTCTGGTGTAGCTTTTTAAGATTTGCGCCCGGCATTGTCTTGTGAATGATCTTGAATGCTTTGTTCTGTGCCGGC
The DNA here is from genome assembly GCA_949825065.1 of Odontocerum albicorne. Lineage (NCBI taxonomy): Eukaryota > Metazoa > Arthropoda > Insecta > Trichoptera > Odontoceridae > Odontocerum > Odontocerum albicorne. The sequence continues at coordinate 16,911,687 of OX463850.1, forward strand.
TGGAGCCTTTCGTGTAAGTAAGTGTGGGCGCAGTTCCAGACGGGTGCCGCGTATGTGATTACCGGACGCACTAGGAGCTTGTACACCAGTAGTTTGTTTTTCCGTGATAGATATGAGTTTCTGTTGAAGATGGGTCTCAGCGCAGCGAAGGCTGCGAATGCTTTCTTTCGTGCCTCCTTCATGTGGAGGGTCCATCTCAATTAGGAATCCATATGAACTCCGAGGTATTTGACCGACTTACGCCATTCTTTTGCGCTGTTACCCATCCTCAGGAGGGGGAGGTTCCCCAGCGTCCGTCTTGTAAACATGACCGCTTCGGTCTTACTGTCATTTATTTTAAGGCGCCATTTCCGGTAGTAGTCCGCCAATATATCCAGGGCATCCTGGAGGTAGAGGCTTGCCCTGAGGGGGCGTATTGATCGCGCGTAGCAGGCGGCGTCATCTGCGTAGAGAGCAACGGAATACTGTTTCGGTACCGGGGTATCGTGCGTGAAAAGAGTGAATAGGTGCGGTCCAATTAGGCTGCCCTGGGGTACGCCCATTGGGATGTTTCTGGGGGTGGAGAGCCTCCCACTCACCCGAACGACAAAGCGTCGATCGGATAGGTATGATCTGAGGATCTGTATGATATAAGACGGTGTACCCGTCTTAATCAGCTTGTGTACTAAGCCGTCGTGCCAGACCGTGTCGAAGGCCTTCTCTAGGTCCAGTAGGACCATTCCAGTGTAATAATTCATGTTGAAGCCCATCGACACGTCCTCGGCCACGCGGGTGAGTCGGTGTACGGTGGAATGCTTTGTTCTAAATCCGAATTGCTCGTGTTGTAGAGTGTTGTGCTGGGTATGATAAGGAGTGTATCTGTTTAGTATCACCTTCTCCAGGACTTTTCCAAGTACCGGGAGGAGGCTTATGGGTCTGTAGCTGGATGGGTTGTTTTTGTCCTTGTTTGGTTTGTGTATAGGGACTATTACGGCCGTTTTCCACTTTGGTGGGAAATGAATGAAGGAAGGAAGGTAGTCCGATGAAAGCGCATTAATCACCTCCAATCCGGCAACCCCCGGGTGACCCTTTGTGACCACCAGGTCCAGAGTGGACGGGCACTGCCCTCTCGCTCCATATCCAGTGGGCTTGTCGGGGTGGTGTAGCGCGTGGTGCGTTGACTCTATGAATTTGAAGAGTGTATCTCCGTTCTTATTGTTTCTTCCCTGGCTCCACGCGGAGTGCTTCGCGTTGAGGTCGCCGGCCAATATGACCCGCGACCCCATCGCGAGAGCCCTCTCCAGATCCTGGGTGTCAAGAGTTGTGCTAGATTTGCAGTATGCTGCTATGAGTGTGATCGGATTGCCATCAGTTTCTAGTCTGGCCGCAGTTGCTTCTAAAGCAATCCAGGTGGAATCCGATAAGAGTGTATGGGGTATGGTATCTCTTTCTCTTTCTTTCTCGAATAAGCAAACAGAATAACGGTGTTGTGAATTTTAAGGTTATAGAAAACTATAAATCCCCCTATACGCATGTTAGACGAAAGGTCTCACTGCATTCTACAAAATGGAGCGGAATCAAACAAAAGATTACAGTAAAGGAAATATTCACCATACCTTAAAGAAAGTAAAACGTAATGTCGGCCGATGTGTCTAACGTACGGAAATCTAGCTGACTCCGGCAGCTTGAGACGGCTTCCGGACTGATGATAATCGTAACCACTTCTTGTGATCCTCGGAGAGTCGAAGATACTCGTGGAGACAGAGGCGCGAGCTCCTGAGATGCCCACTGGTAGCAACACGTGTGTAGGCTGGATATCTTGAATCGCAGCGGCGCAATTCAAAATGGAAGGATTGCGACGAACAGAGAAAAGCTCCGTGAACAGGGAAAATTCCTGACAGGGAATTTCACCGTAACTGAAGTTACACTGTTTAATTAAACTTGTATTCAAAAGAACAACATATTATAGTAAAGGAAATATAGTGATTATTTCGTAATGTAAAATATGGAAACGGCCGGCGTGAGGAATATCACTCAATAGACTTTGTGATTCATATCAACCTTGACCTTTAAAACAATAGACTTTGTGATTCAAATCAACCTTGACACGCGATCACCGAAGTAAGAAATGATAATTTATGATTTGCCAAATTTGTACACCGAAAACTATCATCCGGGGATTTTTCCGTAAATACGTATTAAAAAAATATACTCCTCACACCATTTACAAAGCACCAGAGCTCGAAATGGAAGGTTTCACAATCTCCGAAACCGAAAAAAGTGCGCATGCAGAAGAGACAAATCAAGAGTCTACTCGCCGTTTTCTTCGACACTTTTTTTTCACCTCTCCCATGAACATATCATATTTACACCTCACACAATTTCTACTGTTTTCTGACCTTGCTCAAATCACACTTTCTATGAACTTCTACCATCCCTCATCTCACATTTTCAATATATATTTTTTTCAATATTTCTTCATCAATTTGTTATTCTTGCTCAAATCATCACAGGGTGCTTATACTCATCTTACTCAACACATACACCTTAAGTTCCCGTTCAACCCTTACCACTTAATTGCGTATTCTCAGATCATTCATCTCTCATATAATTTACTAATCAAACTCTGTAATTCATCTTCATTCTCCGCTAATACTACCATGTTATCAACATTTAGCAATCCGCATACGTTACCATTCGACATTTCATACCGCCCATTGACTTTTGAAGTTCCTATGAATCTATGAAAGTATTATACAACTATGGCGACATAACGAATCCACGCTTCGCCCTTTTTGAAATATAAAACCACTTACTCAGGGCACTTTTTACTATTTTACATGCTCTGCTTTCGATTTAAAATGAAGCAGTACTATTATTTATTTACATTTAACACTATATTCATTTAATATTCTCTAAAGCTTCCTGCTTATCACACGGTCATGTGCATTTTCTAACATAAGTCGACAAAAGCACAATACACTTTTTTATTATTTGCCATATGTTTTTCTATAGACGTAAGCAAATAAGAAATCTGATCCACTCATTTTCTTCGTCTTAAAAAGGCACTGAGCATCCCACAATTTCTTTTCAGTATTTTTCTCACTTTTTCTATTAGAATTTTATCGTAGAGTGTACTTACTGCCCATAGCAAACGAAGGGCTTTATCTTTCCCCTCCATTCTTCCAAACTTATCCTTATATCACTACACTCCTCCAACAGTTTGGTGTGTAATCAATTTCCCAACGCATGTTGAGAAACTATATCAGCCGCATGATCATTCGTTCGCTCCCAAGTTACTATTAGTTCAGTGCTCACACTTTTATATACTACTTAACCAGCTTAATTCCCCAACTTGCATTAATCTTACATTGCTTTGGATTTCTGAACATTAATTCTCAGATTCTTCATACATTTTGCGTCTTAAACTTTATGATTCATTCTCATTCTCCACTTACACTTACATTTCATCAACAATCTGCACATATCGTCATTCTTCATTTATACTTCCATTTCATTAACAATCTGCACACATTCCCATTCGACATTTATATGTCACCCATTGATTTTATGGTTTCTTTATGTATGCATATTTGTGTGTCCTTTTTTATTCTCCTCTTGATCTCCTCTATACACAAATTTATGTAAATATTAGACATCCAGGGGGACATAATACATCCTTGCTTTACCCCTATCGTAATATAAAACCACTCGATCAAAGCACCGTTTACTCTACTATGGGCTAAATATATATATATATATATATATATATATATATATATATATATATATATATATATATATATATATATATATATATATATATATATATATATATATATATATATATATATATATATATATATATATATATATATATATATATATATATATATATATATATATATATATATATATATATATATATATATATATATATATATATATATATATATATATATATATATATATATATATATATATTTATATATATATATATATTACTTAGCTAAATAACATAAATGTTTTAGTTAGATAAAACGTTGGAAAAAATATTTAGAATTCTTGTGATAAGAGACATTTATCTTTTTGTTCTTATGAGGTATTTTAAAATATTTTTTTTAACATAAATTTAATATCTATTTTTTCCACAAAAAAATATCACCTGAACATTAAAGCCTAATTTCTATTCAGAAAATGTTGTTAATTTAAAACTCTTCTCCTGAAAAATTACATCTTAACAGGAATCACAAATTGATTAAAAATCACAGTTATACTTGTATACATAAAAAATCAACAAGGAAGTTCACACCTCAAATACATAAGAAATAATTGTTTTCTTCTTTTTAAGTCAGGTGAACAGAAATTAGGAACTTATTTCTTTTTTTAAATAAAAATAATTGTCGACATTCTTTCATTATTTCGAAAATACTTTTCAATCGTTTCCTTGACATATAATATACATTTGATTCAAAGAAATAGGAGCAATTGAAATTCTTATAATTTGTTTTTTTTTGTTTAATTTAGAGTTTTATTATATTGTAAAACAATGACTCCTAATCGAATATACGTGTATGTGTTATATTTTATTATAAACTGTTGCTTATATTGTTTTCATGCAAAAATAGTAACCCAATATATACGAGCATGTATGGTCAAAGAAGACAAATTTATTGAAACTCCAGGCGAGTGTATATATCAAAACTATTTAAAATTGCAATATGGAACAAACGTTTGGGGGAATCATGGATATTATTGGTTTATGGAACCCCATACATGTTTTAAGATTGAGATAAATCGTACTGAAGGTTTCAAAAATGTTGTCATGAAGTATTTTAAACCGAGTAATTATAAACAGGACTGTCACTCTGCCACTGACTTTCAACTATCGTATGAAGGTGTTAAAGACAAAGTGCTTCATTCATGTGGTGACTTTAGAGCAGACCTTGGTGGATCGAAATGGGTAATCATTCATTTTTCTAATCTTTGTTTATTTTTATTTTGCTTAATGATAATTCAACGATAAGCTCTATTCCTAGAACGTTACGGCTACATTTATATGATTGAAAAAGCTTTTTCAAGACAGCGAATATTTAAGCCCTTTATATTCTTAGTACACGTGCTTAATAAACATATATTTGAAGTAAAATTTTATTTGTCCGAGATGCACATTGGAGTTAATCTTTTTAAAAAGACAACTTATGACACCTTTTAGAGATCAAACTCTTCTTAGGGGCGCTCTAATTCTGAATTAGAACCCACGTTCATTAACAGATAAAAAATGTTCCAAACCAAATTTAAAAAAAATTGAGTGTAAATATAGGAAAGTGGAGGCTGCAGCCATTAAATTAGGAACATCTCCGTATTTGTACATGTTTAGAAAACATATTGGTAAGAAAATCACGGAAAACTTTCCAATGGAAGACAAACTACAAAAAACCTTTATAGATCTGCACATTCGGCCTTAAGTGGAGTGTAGTACATGAGTGAAGCGTTCATAAATAATCATACATTTTGAACTTCTTCATTGTATGCTCCATGCAGAGCGTCGTGATTCTCTGTTATGTCTCGAACATTGCGCGTCTGTTTGCATTTCTCTGGGTCCTGGGGTATGTTGAATGCAGCGCTTTAAATTGGTTATGTGAAATCCTTTACCTAAATTTTTATTTTTTTTCCATTTTGTACGGATTTCTCCTGTTACACAAAGAGGGTTTCTCCTGTTACACATTTGATTCGTCCATCTTATAGTAAACCTTTTTCCTTGCTCATTTACCTCAAACGTTCCTATGATCACCAGCTTCTCCGGAATTTCATCATTCTGTGCAGCAACATACCCAATAAACGTTATGATTATTTTTCTGCACGTTGTCGAAAGTCTTTCGGTAATCTCCAATTCTCGAATGATACAGACGTTGATACGCCTTGCGGTCCATGGGATATGAAGCATCCGCCTCTACTACACCTTGAAGGCATCTGTCATGTTTGTTTGTGTCCTTCTCAATATCCATATTTCCACTCCATATAATGCTTGTAGAATACTAAAAACTTAACCTGATGGATTTGGTTCTTCTCGGTTTATAGATATAACAAAAAAATTGATTATCTTCACCCTGTCGTGTAGCTCATGACTGAGCATCGTGACTCCCATGATAGCCTCCGACGACTTTTTTCCATCCATCTCTTGCACTTCACGACTCGAAGGGCAGTTCAGTTACGTTTCTCACTTAGTCAGTCCAAATCATTGGAGTTATTCCTCTTGTGCGTCGTCCTTCACGCCTCCAGTAACCACAAACCTCTCCAAACTGTCCCCTTAACCACGAACAATATGCTCAATGAATCAGACGACCTGTCGAAGATATATTGTCGACAACCCGTCGGTAATTCTCAGTTTTTCGAGAGTGACGGCGTTAGTTCGCCTTGTTTTCCATGGAATTCATAACATCATTATCCCAGCACCACATTTAAAATGCATTTATCCCATGTCTCTCCCTTGCTCTCAGAGTTCTAATATCCGCGCCATATATGAATATTGCGAAGACGAGGGACTTAAGGAGGCGCATTTTCATCGTAATGGTGATAGTTCTGCTCTTCCACATCTTTTCCAGCTTTGCCATCGCATATCTTTGCCATTCCAGCTTTTCTTTTCCCCTTAGTATTGCACCGTCCATTGTTGAAAATATTGGAGCCTAAGTAAATTAAGTCAGTAACCGCTTCCAGGCCATGATTCATATTATTAGAAGGTCGTTTTTTACTGCGGTCTATTACCAAAAACTTAGTTTTTTACTTATTGATTTCCAGATCCAGGAGCTTGCTCTTATTGTCCATCTTTTTAAAGACCATGGTAATTTCTTCCTCTGATGTGTCAAATCACGTCGTGTTATCTGTATATATTAGATTTGACAACTTTCTTCCACTAAAAGCAATCCCGCCGTCCCAGTCTTCATGTGTTATCCGTGTAATTTATTCTTTATATAGGTTAAATAAATCGGGAGCGAGGATGCACCCTTGCCGTACACTCTTTTGCACTTTCAACTGATTGCACTTGATGTTGACTTTGACTTTTGTAGAACTATGTTCGTGCAGTGACTTAATAAGGTTCACAAGTACGTGCAACAGTTTCTATCATTTTATACGATCAAATGTTTTTTATATAATATAATCTATGAAGCATAAACTGGTGGCATCTGAAATTCACGGCACTTTTCTATCAACTGTCAGATATTGAGGATTTTTTTCCTCCCTTTTCCCTAAGCAAATTCTGCCTGTTCTATTGATGTCTGCCGGCTGATGACGATGATGATGATGACGTCGGACGATTTTTGATTATACAATGCATTAATTTTTTTTTTTTGTATGTGATATAAGAGATATTGTCCCATAGTTCTCACATTTCTTTATTGAGCCCTTTTTATTTAACGGGATAAACTGAGACTCCGTCCAGTCCCGGGGCCAGATTCTCAACTTCAACACTTTGTTACATATGATACATCCTGAAGTATTTTGGTGTCATTTTCTATCAATCGTTTGAGTAATTCTGCTGTTATACAGTCGCTTCCAGGTGATTTGTTGGTTTTTGGTTTGTTTATGACATCCTCTACTTCAGAATAAGATATATGGTTCTCAGTTGTTCGACTCAATTCCACCGTTCGTTCATAAGTTGTCTTCGTCTTTGTATAATTCTGTATAATACTGTCTCCATGTGTCTTATCACCATATCAATGTATGTTATGGCGTTTCCTCCCACGTCCTCCATCACTCATATTTTTAGAACTGATTCACGTGACAATATTTTAACATTATGATGAAGGCCCTTGGATTCGTTCCTGTTCTCATGAGATTCTATTTCTGTACATATGTTTTTTATGTATTGAGATTTTCTTATTAATCAAATTATTTACATCATAGTATGTTATTTCTGTGTAAGAAAACCTCTTAAATATATTTCCTCTGCTGAATTAAATTATGCGTGTTATCGTATATCCAGAGTTTTTGTTGAGAAGTCAGTCGATTTTGACATTCTGTTACAGTCTCGGTGACGGTATTTTTGAGACGATTCCAAGATGTTTCAGAGCTTTCATCAGAATCAATGTGGTTATCTTTCAACCTCGCACTTATAGTAGATTCAAAATTCACGAGATTATTGTTGATCATACGTTTACTCTCTCTTTTTTTTGTATGGTTTTGAACTTCAGTTTCAGCCTCGCCATAAGAAGTTGATGATCAGATCCACAATCCGCTTCACGGTATGTCTTCGTATTGAACACAGATGTCCTTTATCTTGAATCAATGAGAATGAAGAATTCAATTTGATTTCGACATCTGTCTCGCGGAGAGAACCAAGTGTACAAACGCCGGCAATGTTGGTCAAACTATACGCACATGTTCATTATAGTTAACTTGTGATCAATGCAGAACTGTAGGAATTTTTTCCCTCTTTTATTTTGAGTAACAATTCCATGGAGTCCAATAATGTTCCTCAGGTGATGATAATTTTAGGTATACGTATTAACGCATTCATATCCCCTGTTATCATTATGACGTATCTGCTTGGAATTTCTTTCATTGCTCCTGTTAGGGTGGAGTAAACCACATCTATGATTTCATCGTCTGCTCATGCATTTGGTGCATATGCACATTACTCCTGTTAGGGTGGAGTAAAACATATCTATGATTACCTCGTCTGCTCCTGCTGTTGGTACATATATATACACATTGCTCCTGTTAGGGTGGAGTAAAACATATCTATGATTTCCTCGTCTGCTCCTGCTGTTGGTGCATATACACATGACTCCTGTTAGGGTGGAGTAAAACATATCTATGATTTCCTCGTCTGCTCCTGCTGTTGGTGCATATACACATTGCTCCTGTTAGGGTGGAGTAAAACATATCTATGATTTCTTCGTCTGCTCCTGCTGTTGGTGCATATACACATTGCTCTTTTTAGGGTGGAGTAAAACATATCTATGATTTCCTCGGCTGCTCCTGCTGTTGGTACATATATATGCACATTGCTTCTGTTAGGGTGGAGTAAAACATATCTATGATTTCCTCGTCTGCTCCTGCTGTTAGTGCATATACACATTGCTCCTGTTAGGGTGGAGTAAAACATATCTATGATTTCCTCGTTTGCTCCTGCTGTTGGTGCATATACACATTGGTCCTGTTAGGGTGGAGTAAAACATATCTATGATTTCCTCGGCTGCTCCTGCTGTTGGTGCAACTGCTGATGGTGCAAAATACACACGAAGCAAATTTAATTTATATTAGTTTTTTGAGTTTTCAGGTACAGATAAAAATAAATGAGTGTACATGGTTTCAAAATTATGACGATACATGGAGCTACAAGTGGATTGCAACTGGAGCTCTGACGGGATATTATCATCATTATATATCTAAGCATTCGGACAGAGAAAGACAATGCTTAGGATTTTATAGCATAGCGCTTGAATCAGAAGTGACTGAGATTACAACAACAACAAGACGTTTGCCTATCACAGGCAAGAAACCCGAACATGCAATCGGACCCGAAATATGGAAACTTCGACCAACAACAACACCAAAAGTAACCATAAAAAACGGTGATTACGTCAAGATATTACTTCAGACTGCCTTGTGCCTATCGTTCATTGCATTGGTTTATTCCTTTGCTGTGTTCTGTTTTCTGTGTCGACGCTTCATGACGTATAAGATACCAAAAGGAATGTTTAATAAAATATCTAAAGCTCCCATCAGAAATCCTCTCCATGCAAGCCAACCATTATAGCAAAAAGCAAATAAACAGCTTGTTTGAATACTCATTTATAAATAAAATCTGTTTTTTTTTAAATTCAATTTTGTAAATGTTTAATTTCCCTTTTTTGTAAATGTTTAGTTTATAAGATTTTTTATTTTCTTTTAAATAAAGTAGTATATTTTCTTATTTTTTTCTATGAATCGTAAATATTACAAATTTTTATGTTTGATATTAAACAATTGATTAAAACGCACACAAACACCTTTGTGTGTGGGTGTATGTGTTTACGTGTGTGTACATGAAAATGTTTATCTGTATCTACTCATACATCTACATCTACATCACCTACATTTTCATCTTCATCTACATCAACATAAACATCAACATCTACATCTGCATTTGTATTGGCTTCTGCATCCGCATCTGCAACTGCATCTACATCTACATTTACATCTACGTCTATGTATATATCTATGTTATAGTTTGCCATACATATTTCCTTAAGAATACAAAAGAGAAAATCTGACCCATATACCATTTTCCACTTAAAAAGCATCATGAGCATCCCAAACTTTCTTTTCCCTTCTTTCTTCTCACTATTTCTATCAGAATTTACTTATTTCACGCAGCAAACTAATGGCTCTGTAACTTCCGAATTCCATTATTGTACGCTTACCTTTACACAAGTATTATATATTGGAACAATCAGTGCGTCCCTCTTGTATTTCTGTGTGTAGTCAGATTTACAACATTTGTTGAAAAACTCTCTCAGCCTTTCGATCATTCATTCACCCCTATACACTAATAGTTCTGTGTTTACTTCATCACATCTGTCTCTTTTCTATTTTGCATGTCTTTTACAGCCGTTTTTATTTATTGTAGTTGGATCTTATACAGGTTTTCCAAACGCACGCCATTTTCAGCATTACCTGCCTTACCGTCATTTCTACTAGTATCACCACTCTCGTACAGTTCTTCAAGACATTTCTTCCAGCTCAAACGAACCCTTTCTTCTTCTAAAAAAACCTTTCATTTTTATCTTTAATTACAATTATGGTATACATCCCGTATAGTTTTACCCTCTCACTTTACTTATTTCCTTTCAAAATATTTTTCTATATCCCCCCACATTCATACTCTACTTTCTACCTTCTTCATCTCTAAGTTTCTTACTTTTTCCTCAACCATTCGCATATCATGCTACCACATTTTTTTCTCCAATTTAACATCTACACGATATTCTTTGCATTTCATAAAATTTTGAAATATTCTTTGCATAAAAGCGATATTTTGGTCATTGACATAAGTGCTGTAAAATATAATTCCGAGTATGTCATAATCATCATTTTTAATTCTCAAATAAGTTGTAAACCGCAATTAACATGATATTTTACACTTATTTTTGTCCGTTCTCTATATACGAGTATTTCACCCTTCTGTAGAGAGGTTTAGTCATAAATAACGTTTATTTTTTTTAAATACTAATCGTTAAATATATCAATGAATTTCCTTTTTAAAAATATTATTTATTAAATTTGTATAGTGAAGAAAGCATTGTTATCGCTATTAAAAGGTTTTAAGATAGATTAAAAGGAATTGCCCTATAAATCCCTGGTATTTTCAATGATTTTGCAGAAGTCCCTTCATCAAAAATATGAACAATTAATTCCTGGGGTAGGCAGAGGATAGACGCTATTGAAATATGACGCTGGCAACAAAAGTTTAGGACTTCCTGGAGATACGCACAAAAGTGAAGTTAAAAAAAATATTTTATGACAGATTTACCAATAATTTAGACATGTTGCATGACAAGATAATAAAAAAATGGAGAGGCTTCTGGCGAGTAGTAAAATTAAAGGTTGAGTAAGAAAGATAACTCATATCATATGGATGTACCAGGTTAAGATTGCCATAGATTTACCATTAACAGATACTTTTCTTTAAGCAGAATGCATATTTAACTCTGATATGCCGATGAAAATGAAGAAGGCAAAGAAATTCTGATTTTGACACAAAATCGCCCAAAAATAGATCTACAAAGTTTAGCTCGCCAGTAAAAGTTTATATAATCCAGTTAAGGGTATTGCACTTTCCCTCCATCCCTCCGCAAGCTCAGGGGTAATAAATTATTCCACTTTATATGTGCGGAGCGGTGCGACAGTAATGTAATGAGATAAAACAAAATTGTTTGGAAGACTATCTTCTAGTCGACAAAGTGAGATTGCGTACTGTCGACTATATTCGAAACAGGATTTTCCTTAACTGCTCTTGGTTTTTTATTTGTCTTTAGTTATTGATGTTTTAAACAAAATCTAATCATATTGTTTTAAAAAAATATATTTTGTGTTTTACACGAGGCAACATTTTTCTTTTAACACAAGTACGAAACTATTTTTTAAATAAAATTTATTATAAATGTCATTTATGCAAAAAATCAATATTTACTTACATACATAAATTATTAATGTAAAGATTAATAAAAATTCAGTACATTTTTTACATTATCTACATAAATATAATAATTATATTAACATTATGGATGACCTCTATGACATAGGTGGTTAAACACTTATCTTCCACCTAAGGGTTTCGGGTTCCACTTATTGTAGTGCTCAAAAGGGGAAGTAATTGTTACATCTCCGTGATCAGAAGTATTGCCACCAAATACACGGATGACATTTAAGTCACGCATCTACTTTTGGTATATGGTTCATATCACAAAGATTTAATTAATGCGCAGAATATACCCAAGTGTTTCGGGTTCGATTTCTTGTAGTGCTCAAAAGGGGCAAGTTGTTGCTGTCGCTCCGTAATCAGAAGTATTGTCACCACATTCGCGGATGGCGTTTTAAGTCACGCATCTGCTTATATGGTTCATATCTCAAAGATTTAATCAATGGGTAGAATATAATTTTGTTTCCCAATGCGCTTGTAAGGAACATTATCATACATGCATGCGAGATACATGCTTAATTCTAGGATAAAAAACCAGATGGTTCAATTAATATACATGATACAATGTTGTCTCCTTGCCACCATCACGCTTGTTGGGAACGTTGTCATATATCGTAATAAATGCCAGAGTCGTGCCTTCTTCTGTGTTACAAAACCCGATGGTTTAATTAATAAACATAATATTATACAATATTGTCTCCTAACCATCAACGCACTTGTAAGGAAAGTTGTCGTATGTGTATATCGTGTTATGTACATGTGAGATTCGTGCCTTTTTCTGTGGCACAAAACCCGATGGTTCAATTAATATGCAGAATACAATGTTGTCTCCCAATCACCAACACGCTTGTTATAAGCGTTAACATACGAGTATATCGTGATACATAGGAGATTCATGCCTTCTTCTGTGGTACAAAACCCGATGGTTCAATTAATATGCAGAATACAATGTTGTCTCCTAACCACCAACGCGTTTATAAGGAACTTCATATGATACATGCGAGACTCGTGCCTACTTTGTGTACAAAATTCAATGGTTCAATAATGGGCAAAATACAATGTCTCCCAACCTCCAACGCGCTATTACGGAACGTTATCATATATCTCCATTCAACTTTACAAGAATTTTGAAATAGTTTATTACCATGTTTTATACCTCCTCAATGGAATCCTCCCTGGTGCTACATCTCTCTAAAAAAGTCTAAAAAGATTGTTTTAAGGACCTAAAATCTGGTCTAGAAGTAAAACTGAGGTAACAGCTAATGCTTGGCATTAAAACTGACCAGCATTTGCAAATAAACATGAAATTATATTATTTACGATAAAAGTGTAAAATAATAAAGACAGTTACATAATTCATGGCATATGCTAAACGACATCAATAATGCTTGAAAATATCTAGTGACCAATCAGGCACAGACTAGCAAGTTATTTATTTAACTTAACATATAAATTATGTTTGGAAAACCCAATATACTAGTTGTTTAGCGCTGTTTATAATAATTATTTACTATCGAGAGCGCTTTTAATTTTGAATTATAAAAAAACAACTTATAAGCGCTAATTTATACATTTTGAAGAAATAATTTGACATCCCCGTGATCCTGGTCGATGGTAGGTAGATGAGGATGATACTCGTATATAAGATTGGTATACCATAAGTAAATTACTAATCTCAAATTAACCATACTCTTGGCACTGGTAATAAAAATAATCAAATGAAAGTGGTAAACAAGATCTAAAACTGAAGAACATACCTCTAGATCAAAGCCTTGTTTCAGGGTGTTGAAGAAAAGGATACTGCGATGTGAGTAGGACGAAAGGGGGTTCTAATCCTTTCGTATAGGAAGGTGATCCCTTTTTACACAATTTGAATGGAAATCAGCCGGGCCATTTCCTCTGTATAGAAATAAGTTTTTTTTATAGCTGCTCACTATACAAACCATTCAAAAGATTGAAATAAATCTGGAATTTCACATCCCAGCAATAGCAGAATTTCATTGATTGTTGATATTTACGAAGAAAAACAATTAAAACAAGATTATTTGGAATAACTAAAGTTCACTATGTAAACTACTTCAATGGCTTAGATGGTAAGACCGTTGACTTCCTTCCACCCGGGGGACAGATAACAATACTCGCATTCGCTGAAAGTGTGTGCGACTGTTATTGTATCTTCAGGTGCGGCCGAGTAACCAAGATGTGCGATGGTGAACCGTAGCAAGAATTGCAACAAGACAACTGTACATGAAATAAAAACTCTCTTGAATCTTAAAAAAGACATTTGTTTCACTTTATGGTGTCATGTTTTATTTTTTTAATGAAGTATATTTTTTTAATAAAATAAAACAAAATTTTGTATTTTGTATTCACCGCTGTTTCATTTGAGTTCACAATCGGTTTCAAAGACTTCCGCGTTCCTCGTTAGGTAAAAATGAACTAAATTATGTCCAAAAAAATTATAATTGGAGTAGGTACAGGAGAGTTGGAGGAGAGTAGTGGCTAATAAGGGGGGGAGAAGATAGGTGATGCCTACCTACTTCCCGTTCAAAAGCCATCATTTTGACACCTGCCTACTATCTACCCTCCCTTTATTAGCTACTACTCCCCTCCCCCTCGGCTATACCCTTTGTAGTTAGAAGAAAAAAATAAAAATTATTTATTTCATCTTCACCTGACAAGGAAGACGGATGTCTTTGAATCCGGTAGTGAACCCAAATTAAATAGTGATGAATACAAAATATACGCCACTGACACAAAGCACTGTAATAATAATTGGATGGCTGCTGCTCGATACTCGGAGAATTCAGCTCACGTTCAAAGACGTAGATCGGTGAAAATGTATCAGGATGAAGAGATTCCTCTTAGTCAGCTAGAAGATGGTCTCAAGTAAAACACAGTAGGCAGAGTGAACTGAGAATGATTTATTTTGGCGTTTTCGCTTCTTATGTGCGGTCAATCGCTCATCGCAAGCGCCTGTTTTCGCCGCTGCAATTCCATCACACCTTGCGAAATGTCACAATTTTCGGTAGTTTTAGTAGTCATGCAGAGGCCGGCCGGCTTGCGTTATAGTCTCGCGGTGGCCGCGCATAAGGTGCATTTATTTCCGTTGTGGTCGCGACACCGCACGGACCCCAACAAACATATATTTTACATACAAAATACCAAATAACATCAAATGAAACTACATATTGAACATATATTAAACAATTATGAAAACCAATACATAATTGTTTTATGGTGACGCATACGTCCGATACACAAAATAGAAGTGTTCTATTTATTTTATTAAAAATTTATAAAAATTGTTTCAGTTATACACATTCGTACGTTACAAAATTAACAATGAAATTTAAAAGAAACTTCTTGATAATGATAAGGAGACGGGGTTAAGAACCCTTGAGAATTACACAAGTTTATCTCTCTGACAAAAAAACACCTTCACAAGAGGTCTTCCACGGCGACCACCACCGAATATATCAACAAGGCGGTGTCAACTAATGCATTAACTCTTTCACTGCTGATACAAAATACATGTCAACCGATCGGTGCTCAATGTACTCGTATTTGAATAAAAACTAGTTTCAATCCGTGAAATATTCACGGAAGTAAAACGAATTCTACATTTATGAAAATATATATTCATATATGTAAAATTTGTTTACATATATCATTTATACATCGTCCCCTCTTACACCGGCTCAAAAATGGTTAGCGAGGTATTTAAAATTCATTCAGTATAGTTTTGAGTTGTTCGACGTATCAGTGGCAAGGTCATGCTGTAAAGGTGGGTTTACACATGTAAAAAATATTTGTAAATAAATTTTTATTTTTCAAACAAATATTTTTTTGTCCTTTTTCAAATGTGTTTATTTTCATGTTATTTTTATTTTTTTCATTGGTAATTCGGCGCAAAATGAGATACCCATTCTTTTTTTTTTATCAAATGTACTTGAGTGACTTTTTGGTGTGATAAGAGTGATATGCTATTTTGACGTATACCGTAATGGTATTGAATGGAGGTTTTTATGACATTTTTAGAACAAAAAATATACGTATCAAGTCAGGTTTATACAATAATAAAGTAAAAAATAATTCAATATTTGTGGTAAAGTTGGAAGCAAGGCTCCTCCTAGCAACAAACAAAGGCCAGGTTGAGTGGGGCAATCTGGACAAAATAATAATGAAGCATTTATTTTCTTAGCTGTATCCCAGCATTGCTTACATCTGCGACTTTCGGTTTTATTGTCAGTGTCTTTTTCACAAAACTTCGGCAGATGTTTCTTGGTTTTTGATTGTACTATTTGTCTCGGAATGATGATGGAGGTGGACCTAATAACTTTTTGATTATAAATAACCTGAAATCATACGACATTTACTGTGAATTGTCTGCATTGTATAAATGCCAAGAATTCAATAATATTATCTGGAACAGATGATGTCCAACTTTTGGTACCAACTTAATGTTTTCCTTTTGCACGGGTAGTAAGCTAACATCTGGCCATAATAGTTTATACCACCCGTGTGATTGTTGTAATTTATTACCATATTTAGTTTGGTAACCACTTAACCACGTCTGTTTTTAGTATCAGACAGCTCCCCATCAAATTCAGAAGAAATCATAAAGACTTCTCGGTGGTCTTTCCATTTGGTAACACATATACCATTTTCTGTGTACTGATTCACACTTTCTCCTTTCATTAGTTGTTTTATATACAGCGTCGATCGGTTTTTCTTTTTTATTTGCTCGTAGTGTCCTGTGGCATATGCATTTTGGTTCAACATTTTTTTTTTGTAAGAGGAACACTATTATAGAAATTATCCATTTAAACTGAATATCCGGCTCCCGTCTTCCCCTCGAGCAATTTGTGAACGACTTTATTAGTGTGGCTTTTGCCACTTAACTCTTCAT
This sequence comes from Odontocerum albicorne, assembly GCA_949825065.1. Taxonomy (NCBI): domain Eukaryota; kingdom Metazoa; phylum Arthropoda; class Insecta; order Trichoptera; family Odontoceridae; genus Odontocerum; species Odontocerum albicorne. The sequence goes on from OX463850.1 coordinate 16,928,765, forward strand.
TTGATGGTCCACCATACACAATTAGTTTTACGTGTCAAGTTTTATACCATATTTGATCTTTTTGCCTTTTATATATTGGCGAAAAATTAATCGGCCTCTTCAAAGAACCAACGATTAATCTATCGATAGTTGTCTGTGTGGATTATAAATAACCTCCATTCTTTCATTGAAAAATCAATCATTGTCCTGATTTCTGCCAAGCTCGATAGATCTTCTTCATTATTGTTGAAATGTAGTGCCCGTAAGATAAGTAAAAGTCTCTTGACATGAATTGTGAAAATGCCGGTAAATTGAATAGGTAGTCCGTCTTCCAGTAGTCACTCAACCGGTTCAAACGTATTGTTCCGGTGTGTAGTAGTAAACCCAACCACACCCTCATTTCGTCTTTAGTGACAATTTTCCATCGCGTAATTCTGCTTGTATAACCTTTCTGATTTCGGCAATACTTCAACAGCATACACATTGGTTTGGGTTGTCGCAAGGTTGTAGAAATCTTCATTGAAAATCAAATCAAAATAATCTATTGGTTTTTTACTTGACATCTCAATTTTCAGCCCGGGTATTTTTGAAAATGGTATAGAGGCTGGTTGTTTTTTTTATATTCGACCATTGCGTAGAGCTAACGTCTGGTGTTCTAAATGTTTGTGAAACAGTTTGAATTTGAATATTGTCATCATTTTCAATATCTGACTCAAATTCAGAATCATCCTCGATGATCGTGAATTCCTCATCACTAACGTCACTAAATGAATCATCCATATCATCCTCAATGCTTTGTCTTTTAGAGCGCGATGGGCGATTCATTTTTCAAGGTAAACGTAATTTTTTTCGTAAAATCAAAAAGAAATTTATATGATATTAAATATCACTATGTACACAAATTACTATAATATATTTTTCAAAAGGCACTTCTTTTTGCTCACAATTCACTATATCACTCATTCAAAATTGAAAAGAACTAGAAAACATAAACAAAATATATCTACAATAAATATCCCTTACAGTGACCTTTTCACAAAATAGCGTTAGAGAAATAGTCCAATTATTATTATTATCAAGTCTCACAATGAAAACAAACGGAATAAAAACTAGAAAAAATATTATTTACAACTGCGGGTGTAAACTCAACTTTACAATGCGTTGCACACGCGAGAACGCCCGAACGCGACGGAATCTTCCAAAGTAATGAACGAATATCGTATGCTGATATAATACACTAACAATATTTAGGCATGGACACGCCGCGCGTGTTCTGAGCATGAAGCAGATGTTCACATGGACACGCCAGGCATGTTCTCAGCACTGGATGAGTTAAGTAATGCATACCATGACATCTTACTTGTAAGTAGCGCTCATGGTTCATGGACAAGCATTGTACTGATCATCTTGATCATAATACTAGACCATTCCATACTCTAGACTCTGGAGTAGAAATACCAAAAATATACATTTCTGAAACGTTTCAAATTTTTTACTTCACCTCCCTATTTTTATTTAGTACTAGCTGTACCCGGCCACGCGTTGCTGTGGCTCAGTCTGGTTAAATGGAAAAGAAAGAATAGAGAAAGCACACGTTTCTAATATGTTTAATTTCACAATGCTTATGGGTAAACAATATTTTTTATGTCTTTCAGCCATTCTCAGTCTGTCGCGTTCATTGCCGTGCTCGGAAATGATCGCATCACTCCAAGAGGTCAATTCACGATATCATTTCAATTCAAATGAAAGATCGATTGCACTGAAAAAGAAGAAAGAAAGTTATAACAAAAACATATAAAATTGCGAAACATTAAAAAAGGAACTGAATAATATTGTTAAGTTCGTAGATGTCTTTGTTCTTGGCGGCAACAATAGCTCCTTCACTATGCCAATCGTGATTCTTATAATTGATTTGAATATAGGGAAATACTTTTTCAACAAATTCTTCTTTTGACGTCACAATCAGTGATACAGCAGTATTTTCGCAAACGCGTCATTTTGACATAACGTGAAGAAAGCATTTAACGTTGTAGCCGGTGGATTCAGGTCTATTTGTTGCACATTTGCAGCTGTGAAATAAACGCGTTGTCCATTTTCTAGATGTGCTGCTAAGTGAACAACAACTGGACTTCGTTCATGTATGGGAAATGAAAGAATTCGCCATACAGCTTCATTGCTGCTTATGTATCTTCCAGCCTGATACTGTGTATCCCGCATTCTGGTTGCACGCCAAAAAACTGCCATGTAACTGTCTTTATTCACGTATTGTACTTACAAATGTATTTGATCGATTTAACGGGGTTACAGTATTCCACGTTTATGTGCGCTTTGTATGTTTTTGATAGCAAAGGCGAATATGCAACAACCGAATGGTTGTCTACTTCGATGTCACCATTTCACATTTGTATGGTTGCTAATTTCCCGCCATCTTCTGTTGATCTTCTTCTGTATAAAGGATATCCATCGTTTCCTGTAACTGTGTTGGATACTAATGCTCAAGGATATCGCTTAGATCATTTTCCGTCTATCATGCATGGTGAATTTGGATTCAGTGTACCGCAAGGTCCATGTATCATATTTTTCGTCACAACTTCATGCAAATCCTTATCGACGTCGGCATCGGGTATTTCAGCGCACATTACATTGTCGATTTCGTTTGAAGTGATTTTGTTATAGAGCTATATTAGTACTATATATGTGCATGTAGCCATCCTTTCTTTTGCTATTCCACTGAGTATATCCAGCAGCGCACAGACCCAAACACTTCATGTTTTATCATGAGCTGTTGTATATCGTCCCAAGCTGGATTGCATGTGAATGTAGTGAATAGGTCTGGACACCCGTAGTGACGAAAATACGCAATTGCATATTGAGCGTACTCATGTATATGACGTGGACTGCCTGTATATGAAGATGGCCAATTCGTTAGTCTTTAAACGTTAGTTGTATTACCGTCATTTACAACTGCATCTCGCAAATGAACGTATTCTTCAGAGTGAAGCTTGGTCTGATTCAAACGGATGAATATCAAACTATTTTAAAATTCTCCATTTCTACATACGATTTGATAAATTTTGAAATATAAACATAGAGATGAAATTAAATTCTATATAAAAAAGATACTTTTGATATTCCTAATGACCTATTTCAGCCACTATCAGCCTGTCGCGTACATTCTGTTGAGAACGAACCAGTCTGAATCTGCAGAACGCGATCGCCGTGATCGCAACCGTGCATCCTCAAGTCTGGCTACACGTCGTTCTGCTGCTTCCTCGACATTTTTAAGAACTAAAGCAAATCGATTGCACTGAAAAAGAAGAAAGAAAGTTAAAGCCAAAACACATAAAATTGTGCAACTTTAAAAATGAGTGAAATTGTGAAACATTAAGTTATGAGACAATGACATTCATCCTGAGGTCATATCAACCTGCATCTTTCCGTTCCCAATTTCCAGCAATTGATGTGAGAATATCTCAGCTGATCGATCGTTTTGCAGCTGGACACGCATTTGTCAAATATTTGTCCAATAGGAGTATTGTTAAGGAAATACAGAGATAATTGGAACTAATTAAATGCTAAGCAAAGAGAGAGATTATTGGAATTAATTAAATGTTAAGTAAAGACATTGCAAACTACGCACGAATTAAATTTGGATGTGACATGTTTGGACGCGTCATTAATGAACGATAAATATCGATTCTAATAAATAGCAAGTTATTTAGGTGAATACATTACGAAAAACAAACAATAATGACAAATTAATACATCTTGTTACAAATAAGCAAAAATTTGTCAGTTCGTTTAAAATAAATATGACGTTTGTCAAAAATGTACATACCAGCATCACGTTGTCTCTGTGAAGCAAATGATCGCGTCACTCCAAGAGATTAATTCACGATATGATTTGAATTCAAACGAATATCAATCAACACAATTAAATTTTACCGCTAATTGAACAGAAAAATAAAAAATAAGTTAAAAAACTAAGTGAAAAAGATATTTTTAAAGGTAGATATGTTAACAACGCACATTACGAAATGAAAATGGCGGATAAATTAACGCAGATGGCGCTATACAAAAAAAATTATATAATAAAATAATATTTTAATAATATAATTAAAATAATAAAGTTATGAATAATTAAATAATTATTTAAAAATAATTAATAATAAAATAAAATATTAATATATTTAACATTAAAAAATATAAATTTAAGTGTTTTATATTATTATTATTTATTATTGTTTATTATTAAAAAAAAATTATTGAATTAAAAGAGACTTTCTTGAATTAAATTCCACAGAACCATTTCCTAATCCTATAAAAAATCGTTAACAAATCGAAAAAAAGCAATGCATAAAATCAACTTTTCCTAGGAGCTAAGAAGTTTCACTTCTACCACGCGAGAGTATCACGCATCTGTTTTTTTATACATGTAAGTTATATTTATT